>DWGJ01002971.1:0-14392 GCA_018246895.1 Aspitha aspitha aspitha | reverse complement strand
CATTTGACACACACATACAACATTCATTGTTTACATTCTGGTTGTCAATGTCAAACAAAAAGTCCAAAGAAATGTCAAAGAATTATTTATTATTATGGCCGAATTTAGACCAGCAGGCGACCACTAGTACATATAATTGAATATATTCATTTTAAATTACCCATGAAATTGTTTATCAGCATACTCATTTTTTAAGATAATGTTTAAAAGAAAAGTTTTGTAAAAAAAATAGAATGAACATAGGATGTATTTATAATTTCTATTTTTTTTCAGTTAAGCCTAAAATATCTGTAATAGACAAATTGATATTAATTGAAATGAATTGAATTGAAAAACCTTACTCCTGTACCTAAATTAAGTTTCAATACTCAAGTTAAAAGTGCTTTTGACAGTACTACTTTTACAGGACTACAGACTTTAACAGTACTACATAACTATTAAGAAATCAATATTTGGAATATTAAGATCTTTATATAAATATTTCAATGGATTTAATTGGTGATTTATCCAATTGATTCTGATATGTTCCTCTTTCCAAGCCATATTTAACCTAACTTATTTTGACTATCTCTAAATTTACACCCTAGAATCTACCTAGTAATGACTTATATACAAAAGTATTTTTACTTTCATTTTAAGAAAAAAAAAGTTTCCTTATTTTGCCATAAGCATAACAAACTGAGTAGTAAATGCGGGTATAGGTACTTTTATTTATTACATTCATTATAATATAATAATGGTAGGTGATTAAATATTTTCACTTATGGTATAAAATTAAATCATCCATGTACAATAGAAGTCTTAATTTAATGACACCAGTGAAAATAGCAATATAATTGAACTAATATTTATGAAATAATATTAAAATTCAAATTTTGGCTTGAAGGAAGCAGTTTGTTGTAACAAAACAGATCTATCTACAAGATGATTCATCAATATCAACTGTAATTGTAATACATACTAAAACTGAGACATGGTAAGTAGTACATAAATTCATATAAATAATAATTTATAATTTGAATCAAATCATATTATTAAGTCAATCATGAGTATC
This sequence comes from Aspitha aspitha aspitha, assembly GCA_018246895.1. Taxonomy (NCBI): domain Eukaryota; kingdom Metazoa; phylum Arthropoda; class Insecta; order Lepidoptera; family Hesperiidae; genus Aspitha; species Aspitha aspitha. The sequence continues at coordinate 13,338 of DWGJ01002971.1, read as the reverse complement.
ATCATAACAGTAGCAGTATTACATAGTTAAATCTGTTGTTTTGCTGTATATTATTTTATATGAATTGTAACAAATTTATGTACACACTTTGTCATTATTAAACCTTGAAGACAGAATTACGAGTATATAGCATCTCATATATGTATTTTCAACAAACAATAATTTTAGTTTCAAAGTGTATTATTTATATCCAAGCAGTGTATTAAACCAAATTCATGCAGTGCGACAAAATGTAAATCATGTTAAATTCCTTTATTTATTTATGCCTTCAAATACAATTGAAGACACTACTATTTAAAATTTTGGAATCATATGGTTAGCCTGTGTAATGTTAGATAAGTTACATTATACTTTACATGTTATGAACAGCATTAGTACCAATATCATATGTCACAACTGTCGTAATTGGTAAATTATTATTATTTGATTTGTATTACAATTACACACAATTAATTGTTCCTGCAAATATAAACATATAAGAAGTATGAAGAGAAAATAATATATAAAATATTGCTAGTGCACATTACTAAATATTTGCTTATATTACTTATATTTACATACTTATATTTAAAAACGAATATGAGTACATATAGAGGAAAGCCATAACTAAAAATATAGTAATTGTTATAGCATGTAAACAATGGAATAAGTCTCATTTTAATTTAGGTGAAATATGATTAGTAATTACAACATATTATGATGCGATCAAGAAATGATTTGAACAGAAAAAGTGTTATCTCACCTGATTACGAACAGCAGGAACCGGTGTGAGTCCAAGTTGAGTTTGGCCTTGCTGCAAGAATTGATTGGTTCCTGGAGTGGCGAGCATGCCGGCCTGGCTCAGATACAAAAGGTGTTCATGGTTTTTTCCAATACCATTCATGGCCTGCATTGGATTGCCGGGGTGTTGATGCACATCATACAATCCTTGCTGACCCAGCTGGGGCGCATTTTGCATGCCCTGCAGAGGTTGCAACATCATAGCATTGTTTTGTATGGTTAAATTGTTGCCCAAAGAGTGATTCTGTAAGGGTGCCAACTGAGTGTGCACCATGTTTGTGGTTAAATGGGCTGGGTGACTTCCAATAACAGTTGAATTTATAGCCAATGCCCCGCCAGAAGACACTATTGACTGATTAATGTATTGTTGTTGATTTGCTTGTGAATTTTTCATGTGTGCTGGTCCTTGCTGATGCATATTATTTATAGACATTGATGTAGGATTTTTCCATTTATCCTGGTTCTGTAAAATAAAACAATGGAAGTGAGTTTTTTACACTAAATTTGACCACTCTTAGTGTAGAAAGTATAACATGCCTCAAAACAGTACTTAATATTCTTACAAAATAACCTTCAATCATTTCAAACACCACATTTGTATAGTAAATCATTTGAAGGTCAAAATATCATCACAAATAGAAACATACACGTGGTATGTTTTGAAATGTATGTTATTTATATATTTAAAAGAGAACAAATTGAAATTAATCAGTATGTGTTATAAGTGATATGGCTGAACATAATATTATCATTTTTATTCTTTCTTTATTAGAAAAACAGAAATTGAAGTCAACTAGATGCATTGTATACCCATTAGGCATTAGGTATAATAAAATATTGAACTTCACATTTACTAGGAGAATGTAACTATTACAAGTATAATTCAATGGAAGAGCAATAATGACCATGAGAATGAATATTGACAAAAATAACAAATGATAAATTATGCAAACGAACCTCAACAATGCCGTCGTCGCCGACCGCCCAACGCTGTTTGGGACCTAAAGTGGACAACTCCGAGTCCTGAGGATCGCGCTGGAATACATAGTGCACAGCGGCATCATCTTGGGTTCGAGCCTGAGAGGCGCGCGTTCCCTGCAATCCAACTTCGGCCGCGTCTTCCTCGGCCCCTGTCCCCGGCCACTTCATCGGACTCCCGTGAGGCTCGAGCATTCAGTTTGGCTATGCCTTTAACCTTCGTAAATATAAACACTGGCTATCTTGCTATCTTTGCTTTACAGATATATACAACGGTATCGACGATACAATTCAACTTTAATTCAACTATTATACATCATCTACACTCCGATCTGCAAGCAGATTTTCTTATTTAATCCATTTAAAGACTATAATAGTCTTTTTGTCTTTGTAATGACAGCTACTAATATAGGAGCGATGACAGCCGCATCAAAATATTGCAATAAACTGCATCGGTCGGTATGATATATCGAAAATAAGTAGATCTATTCAATATTGACGAACAAAAGTTAAACTTGTATGTGATTATATCTAGTTGTTATGTATCAAATAAACGAACTAACTTTTGGATCTTCAATTTTGTCGGCGTCCGATAAACTGATATAATAATACACTATTCACACAAATTCTAAACAAAACGAGCACAAATATAATTACTATATGTACACACGACTATTTACAATGTACAATTTTTACAGAAAACCGGGGTTATGCCATTGGATACCGACGATACTTTCCGATTTAGAAAAGACTACAAACATCATTCATTGCCAGTCCGCCATAGTCGGTCAGGCAGATGCTATGCGCGCGCAACGCGCAAAGCTATAATATAAACATAAATAAATACAATACAAAACGTTTCTTTATACGGTAAAAAATCTGTACTATTCATAATAATCCATTTAAAAATAAATTGATAGACATTCATTTCTAACTTAATCTCAGGTAAAATATTTTTTTAAACGAAATGTTATAAATCAAAAGTTATAAAACATTTATGTAATTAGATTTGGGTCACTGTTAAATAAAACTGTGTTTTCTCTAAAAAATAAAATAGAAAACAATTAAGCAGTCAAATTTATAAGTTTGTGATAGCCCACAACTAATGTATATAAAAAATAAGAAAAGTAACTTTAAAGTGAACGGACTTTAATAAATAAAAGAATATCAAATCCTTTACCTGAGTTTAAATAAAACTTTAATTCAAATTGCTTTCAAAAATAGGTTACTATAAATAATAACCAGGTGAGTTTTGTTGGTAAATTTATTAATAATAAATATTATTTTTTATTGTTAATAATAAATATTAAGAAAATAGCATAACAGATAACCAAGACTACTATAACAATTAGTATTTAAAAATTTATTCATACTTGTATTGTAGCAATTCTATATAATAATATAACTAGGAACTGTACCTAACTTAACTTATACAGGTTGCCAATTCTTTTGACCACCCATTTTGAAATTTCTTTGATTTTTATTTAGTGTTGCTTACTTCGTTTGTCTATGAAATTATCTAATAAATAATAAATATAAGAAAGAAGAAAATGTATGTCAGTTATCTCATTATGCATCCAGAATATTCATAATTTATAGTAGATCGGTTGAGCCAGCCTAAATGGTGTACATAAAAAAGAAAGAGAAAGCAAATGCGGCTACTTATCTCTCTTTTTTGCTCTGGTTAGACAAATAGGTCACCATAGGTCACCATCTTCCCTCTCTTATTTATTGAACACTCGCACTCTCAGGCCTGCCTATATCCAATATAAGTGTATAGGTATAATTTATGGTACTATCAGTCAGGTCATGTTTTAACTGATTTTCAATTTTTTTTTGTTGTGTACCAACACCAGCAGTTCTCTGCGAACCATGGAGATAGTTCACCTCAGATTTTATTCATGGCATTACCCGTTAACATGCAAACTTTATAAATCCATACAACTGAAAAGATTAGATTAAGAGTAAAAGCAATAATGTTTTAGTATACAGAACATATGGCCTAATATAACTAGAATAATTACAAAGGGATTCTGCTCTCGGCTGGTCCACTTAAGAATATACAACTTATGTCACATATCCGTTGAAAATCAAATATAGAAATAAAAAAAATATTGTGGTACAAAAATGTTTTATTAAAATACATTAGTATTAACTTTATAAAACATTATCTATATTGGCTTTATCTTAAAATGTAGACCAATTAGAGAAAATACTAAACACTTGAGATCTTGCACTAAATAATAGAAACACCGCAGGCCTTCTGGGTCTCTTGATTGGTTCACATCCACTAGTGAGCCAGTCTTTGAAGTTGTAAATGAGATGTGTTCTTCTCCTATTACAATTTCCAGCTCCTGCAATTATTACATTAATATTAAAAATGTTAAAAACCTCCTAATACCTATTGCTTTTTTTACCTTTTTTATTGGTCCATGGCTGGACTGGGGCTCCTCCCATAATGGGAGAGATTCAGGCCATAGCCTACCACCCCTGCCAAGTGCAGATTGGTAGACTTCACTAGTAAAGTAATAAATGCTAAATCTTATTCCTCCTACTCTAATCGAAACCAGTAAAATTTATTGTTCTAGGTTCAATAACAATATTATTAATTATGTCAATCAAACTTACTTGTCTGCCAACTCTATCAGGTTGTGGCCACAAGCGATCGTCTTCATGCATAATTTCAGAGTCAACAATTATTCTTTTAAGCTCCTCCATAACGCAAGGATGAACATATGCTTCTTTGCGAATCATCGTATCGTTTTTATAATTGGAATTATTCGCGTAACGAAGTTTACCATCCGGGCGAAACTCGAATTCCAAAAATTCATGTCCAAACTTTCCTTTGTGGCCAACATAATATCGTATATAAAAGTCTGTAGACATTGTTGTGTGCTACTTGAAAACTATTAGATCAAGAAATTGTTTCGGAGTAATAAGAGATAGTTTAAAAAAAGATTAACAATCAACTTATTCAGTTGTAAAACCTAACGTAGCACACTAAACTAATCTGCCGCGAAATCGCTATATCCCAATCGGCAACAGAAAAGCCTACAGCCCACAGATCATAGCACACGCTATGTACTGTCAAATTTAATGTCAACATTTTTTTTTTAATTAGTAGCATTGTAAATATCTCTATTTAAAAAGCCAAACAGATTTTATAGGTAAGCATAACATGATCATGCTTTTGACTAACACGATAGAAAAGCTATTGCAAATATTTGTTGTTTTACGATTACAGTTCTACAATTCTTTGTGCAGCTATGCTCATTTTGTTCTTTCTTATGAATATATTAAATTAAAGAAGATAACACCGTTAAGATGAATTGCCTGCCTAAATGTTACATATTATATTGTTTTATTTTTATACGCTATTTATTTTGATATTATAGTTCATTTAGAATAGTTGTACTCTTGTTTAAATTGTTGGTTCCATTTGTTAATATATAAAACAAAACTTATTCATATTGTAAGCTATTTTCAAATTATAAAGCGTTCAGTATCCTAAACGATCTATATTATTTTAGGACTTGCGTAGTAAAACACGCCCAAATACTTGACACACATTTCTAGAAATTTAAGATAAAATTGTTTTTTTTTTATCTTCAGTGCTGGCTAAGCTGGCTTGCTATCATAATTTCTAAATACAATTTTTTTCCGTCTCTCATTTGTTTTCAATATTACTGCCAAAAACCACGAGAAAACACCGACTTCATTTAGTTTTGTAGGGAAAATATTATAATAACTTATTTATTGAAATAAGTATTAAGTGTTTGTTCACAATTATGATTTATTCGGTATCTAATAAGTATTGAAGTATTTAATATAGAAGCAAGAGTGAAATTTGTAATTTAGGAAGGGCGCCCTTGTACGCGATCCTTTGCGTTTTCCTGCAAAGTAATATTAATGTCTTCAAAGGATTATATATTGGTAACAATATACTATAAGAACTTTAGAAAAAAATACAGTTTTTTACAGTTGTGTAATATAATATTTGAGTTTACAATAAAGCCGGTCTGAAGTATTTTTTAAGGTTAGACCGTAGGCGTAGACTACAGAGACACATTGCCATAGATAGTACTGCCATCCGTCAAGTTAACCTTTTCCTTCTGACCCAGTCAAGATGGGTGAGTATATTTCTTTTGATGTGAAAAATATCAAGTAAAATCTAAATTGTGTATCTTTATAATTATGAATCGAACTTGAAATTAAGTGGTGTTAATATAGGACGTGTGTGATATACAATTATTTTCATAAATAAGTTACAGTATTGTAAATAGTGCGCAATGATTATTGGAACCCTTCATAATAACAACTTGTGTCGAATGTCTTAGGTATCAGTCGTGATCACTGGCATAAACGGAGGGCTACTGGTGGCAAACGTGCTCCCATTCGTAAGAAGAGGAAATATGAGTTAGGTCGCCCGGCTGCTAACACCAAGGTAAATTTAATGTTTGTAACCTATAAATTTTGGTATTCTCCAAATTCATACGTAGCTAACGTATTTAGATTTTTTTACCTAAGATACGAATAGTTAATGCTGTTCTGTAGTATTTTTATGTCTTAAATGTGTAGATATCATTGCTAAATGATTTGTTTCTTGTAGCTTGGCTCACAGCGCATTCACTTGGTGCGCTCCCGTGGTGGCAACCTCAAGTACCGTGCTTTGCGCCTCGACACTGGAAACTTTGCCTGGGGCTCGGAATGTAAGTGCAAACATTTATATCTCTGGACAGTATTTGAATATTTTTAATTTATGAAATAAGTAGATTAAAACAAGATCCAGATATGAGATATGTGATCTCAGGTTTGTATCACCAACATGCATACTTTGTGTTTAACTTCAGTTATAATATGAATACATATAAATTTTATAAATATGAAAAATAATCATTGTGACATATCTGCATACCTAATGTTTGTATAATGTTTAAAGTCTGCTAATTTTCACTTGGCTGAACTGGACTTGGTGGATTAGAGCCTTAACCTTTACATCCGAGAAGAATGTTGTCTAACAGTGGAATGAAAAATGGAATGTTGAAGGTTTCCTTCCTTGGTTATAATAGTTTTGAACAGTGTTAAAGTAATCCATTTGTGATGTTGCAGGTGCCACCCGTAAGACTCGCATCATTGACGTGGTGTACAATGCTTCCAACAATGAGTTGGTGCGTACCAAGACTTTGGTGAAGAATGCTATTGTGGTGGTTGATGCCACTCCTTTCAGACAGTGGTATGAATCCCATTACCTGCTTCCGCTCGGTAGAAAGAAGGGAGCTAAGTTGGTAAGTTCATTTCTTATTGAATTACTCTAGAAATACTTTTAATAGCAGAGTCTGTAGACTTCTGCATATTAATATATCATGCATGGAAAACTTGCTTTTCTGTTGTTTTATAGGCTTCATAAATTTGATAGGTACAATCAGTACTAGAATAGGAGAAAACTGATAACACTGTAGGTGCAGTTCTGTTTTCTAAGCCATGTAAAGTCTGAATTCAGACTAGGCTAGTGTGGACAACAATGACCTTAATATATTCATGTCCAACAGTGATACGATAATTTTTGATACTTTAGCATTTAAACAAACATCGGCCTAGTGATATGTAGGATTATAGTTACTTTATGCAGGCCCAGAAACCACTTTTTTAAATTTACACCTTTGTAACTGTATGGCATTTGGTTATTGCCGAGAGTCATATATATGATGATACAATTTGCGTGTCATATGATCAAATGATTATGAAACTTAGCTGAATTATGCAACTGCAAAATAGTGAGGTTAGACAAATTATAGTGATCACTATTATATGTATATGTAAAATGTAATTTAATATAATTGTTATAGACTGAGGCTGAGGATGCAATCATCAATAAGAAGCGTAGCAAGAAAACAGCAAAGAAATATCTGTCAAGGCAGCGTCTTTCTAAGGTTGAGGCGGGTCTTGAGGAACAATTCCATACTGGACGTTTATTAGGTATTTAACTTACTTCACTTTGATACCTGTGCACTGTTTGTTACATACAAGCTGTTTACATTGACAACTTATTGGTAAACACCAACAATTTATACAGGAGTTCTTTAATATTGTCATATTATTTGAAACTTGCAATCAAATAAGTGAAATAATTTAAATTTTACAATTAAATATAAATTTAAATGAGAAGAATACATTTCGTACTTTTCTTACGTTTACAGTATTTTTGACCTTGTACCAATATTTATTTAATGATGAAATCGAGAAGTTTCGAGGTTGCATTCATGGTTGGGACCGTTTTGGGAACAGCCTTGCAACTGCATGATCAATTTGTCATAGTTACTCTGATTATTATTTAATCCGAATATATTGTGGAATTCATTTATAATAGAAAACTAATACAATTGTTGTTTGTAGCGTGTGTTGCAAGTCGACCGGGACAGTGTGGTCGTGCTGATGGCTATGTGTTGGAGGGCAAGGAACTGGAGTTCTACTTGAGGAAGATAAAATCCAAGAGGGCAAAGTGAGAAGTGTAATGTATAAATAAATGTAAACCACAAATAATGTTTTATTTCTGTTATGGCAACATACTTATAAAATTACACATGGAATCATTTATGTGCAATTTAAGGATGTGATTAGTCATTGGAAGCATTGGCAGTTTTAATGGTTTCTCGTTTAGGATTGTTGCATCTTAAACATGTACACATTTTTTCTTTAATCCTTGAATTAGCAATCTCCCTCTTAGAGTACCTAGCTTCAGTACAAAATATTTTCTAAGATCCCTTATTGGAATTATTCGCACACAAATACACTTCATGGTGTCTGTTTTAGCGTCAGCTTGTGGCAATTATTGGTGGATAAAGTAGTACTTAGTTACAAGTTTGTAGATGCACTCTTTTTGAATGTGTACCCCAAGAATTAATATTAAGTTGGCACACTTGAAACATTTTGTACTTATTGAAGGGTGTGGCCATCTCAATTAAACAGCAGTGTTTGAATAATTATAATATTCGTGTATTCAAAGGATCAACCATTTTCCCTGCCATTAGCGCCACATGTATATTGGAGTCCATAACAAAATAAAGGAAAGGATATGTTGCTGAAAAGAACACCCGGCGGCGATTCGTAACGTACCCTGAAACAAAAGTACAATTGAAAAATGCACTCAATTTATTACCGGCATTGTAAATGGTATATTTTAAAGTAACACTGCCTTAAGCAAGATCCTATCTCGAGTTCAAACTTTTAATTTTGAGTGGGGGTCTAATGATGAGACATGTTATTCAAATTGTGAGAACTAGTTTTTGAGTGATGCAATGAATAGATTCGATAGTACAGTAATAAGTCGGACTATTACTGTGTGTACAAAATTGCGTCCTTGCTATGTAAATGCGTCCGACCATGGCAACATTGTACCTAAATTATTCGCAGTCACAGGAAACAATCATCTCGCAATTTTTCATTTACGTACATAATTGAAAAGCTAGATATATCGACAAATCATGATTTCCATCTCGCGATTAGGCATTCATGTCGATTTGAATGTTGCAATGGGTGATTTTCCTAATTGTTTATGTCGGTACTTGACTCTGAGCAAGCGGCCGCGCGGCGCATCAATGGACGCAAATGCGCGTGTCGCCGCGTTGCGCCACCGGCGGCGCACCGAAACAATAGACCCGCCGTGCACGCTCTCGCCACTTAGCGCCGTGGAATTTGTACTTTTGGCAACGAAAGCCACTGGCTTCCAGTCCCCCATCCTACACCGAGGAACCGACCGACAACAACTGAATCGGTATTAAAAAGTATGCAACTGAACTAATTACATCTTATTAGGAATGTAAAAGTAACTTTTGCCATTGGAATTATAGGAAAGCAATGTATTAATGTATGTTGGTATTGAATAAGTTATTTTAATATTATAACAAAGAGGGCATCCATGTCTCAAGGTTGTGCCGATGGAGGCCAGCGGGGCGTGACGCGACCCGTTCTTGCGGGTCATCGCGGACGCTGCTCGCTAACACGCACCCACCCGCATGTAATTAAGCTGGTCACAATGGAAACAGTATCCTATGTACCATTAGTTATGTTACATACGCATATTACCTGTACACCTCGGGTAAAGTGGAAGCTCTTATCGTTGAAAAATCTTAATCATGGCAAAGGACTTACGATTTTTCTTGTGGTCGTCTGGTTGATATTTGCGTATGGCAACTGAGACGGCTTGTTCGATGCTGCGGACGTATACCCCAGGCTGCCGTGTCATCGGCGTGAAGTCACGTTGGCGAGGCTCAAAGACATCGCGGATTCCGAGCTGTAAAACAATGTTAGGTGAATATTGCAAATAATTACAAGCGTTGTGTGGAAAAGTTTAAAGAAGTAGAAATATAATTTAGTGGACTAAAATAATTACAATCATCATAACTTCAGATAAATCTTATCCCAAATCAGGCAGAGCTTATAGATAAGGTAACCGAACAGCTGACATATACCACATACTTCGTAAATGTATTTAGGTAGTAAATATTGATAATAATTTTATAATAATGTACGTGACCAACATTTGTCTTGGTGGCAATCGAACCCACAAACCTGGCAGTCGTGTTTGAACTATCGACTACACCATCATTTCCAGGACAACTTTAAATTTAAACGTTTTGAGTTAAAAATCTTAGTGGGTACAAAGGCTGTATGTTAGCTTTCGTTTATACTATTTTAAAAATAGTTGTAAACCTTTTGCAAGTCCGTGGTAAGAGTCACGTGACCTTTCACTATAAAACTGGGGACAATTGCACGGACGCGTCGCGGCCGCAACGCCGCGTGCACATCTGACAGATCTGATTCCCGCGCCATCCGAGCCAGCAGGCGGCCCAGCTCGTCCGCACCGCCCCGCGAGGGCAGCACCACTAGAAGATAATACCGATCACTGTCCAATGGCAAACGAAGTGCCGAAGCCTCCAAATGTGGCAAATACGCGTGCTCCAGCACCGTATCGTACTGCATGTACGTCACCTGACGGAAAAAAATATCGCTTATTCAGTCTTTTATTCATATTTCACATGATTAAAAAAACATTCCATGTGTAAATACACTGACCTGTACACTTCTCAATCCGTTCGCTAAAAACATTTTGTCCGTGCTCGGCTGTGCAATTACTGTCTCTGGGGGTATATCGAATGACCGATAAATCAAATGATCATCCGTAATTGGTGGTTTTGTGGATAAACAATTTTCTTTTGATCTCTTGCGCCTCTCTAAAGATTCTAGTGTTGATGTTGTTGAATCTGTTAGGATGCTATCAGTAGTAGACATTGATGATGCAGTTTCAGTCGTATCGACCGATGTAGAGACAGTGCTAGCAGTCCCTTCTGATTCACTCATTTGGATGGTCGTCATTGTAGAGGAGCTATCAATCAATTCTGTCGTTGTCTGATCTGATACAGTTATTGGCGTAATTTCGGTTGTTGAGAAATTATCGTTACCTGTTACTAAATTATCAATATCTGATGTAGTTATAGTTGATGCAGAAGAAGTTGCAGAAGTTGATTCTGTGGTAGACTCTGTAATCGTAATTGTAGAAGGCATTTCAGTTGAGGTGGGTATAGTTGGAGTTTCAGTAGAAGTTGTTTCTGTGCTAGATTCTGTAACTATAATTGTAGCTGGTATTTCTGTCGACGGGGGTAATGTAGAAGAGATCATTTCGACTGTGGACATTACCTGAACCGTCGTTTCTGTACTAATACTTTCTTCAAATACTGTGGATCGAAATGTTGTCATTTCAGAGGTAACAGAAGTTGTAAATTCAGCGTTAGAGGCAGCAAATGAAGTGGTTAATGCCGAAGTTTTATCTCTTGGGTCTATATCCGTTATAGTTTCTACGTCCGGATTAATTGTAGTTTCTTCTTTTGTGGGAATTGTGGATAGATCATCACGTTCTGTGGCGCTTTCTGTCGTAATAGTAGTTTGCTTGCTATCGGTAGCCATAGTCGTCAGACTTTGCTCTATTGTTGTTGTCGTTACGACAGTATCATTTGAATTAGGTCCCGCTGTTGGTATTTTTTCATTCTCTAAATCAAAACCGTAAAAACGTAAAATCTTTTTGTAACTTTCATTAAATGTAACATTTTCGTTATTTAGCGCTAATCCCGCTAGAAAACCTTCTTCTGGTACGAAGTAAGTCTAAAATAAAATAATTCCTGTTAAGTTTCTAATTCTATGTAACATTTTTAGAGTACGTAATTAACTTTTCTAGCTCAAATTAGAATATTACATTTTGTGATCTTTATTGCAATTTAATTAAAATATAGGTACACACTTGAACATCAAACAACTTTCTTAACGATATAATATTTAAACTCGTAAATACTAAACAGTACTTAAATACAAAGATGTTTATTAATTTAGACGGCACATAAACAATTGTTTAGTGACTTACTTTCAACGTTCGATGTATATCTCTAAATCCTATTCTCATTACATTCCTATTCCAAGGTAATTGCATACTGCGTTGAATCTGATAGGAAGACTCGCCATCTACTCCCTCATACAAGGCCACCAATATTCCCATTAAACCATAGGGTGAAAACGCTATATTATTTTCGTTTAAAAAGTTATGTTCCGCGAGCACTTTTAAACCGAATTCGTTTGTAACATCTACCATGTGTATTAAGGGTGTTCGGCCGGTATCCCATAGTTTAATTTCTATGGGAATTCCATAGTCTGCGCACAAAACGATAGAGATAGAAGCGTAAAAGTAAACCAATTGTAAGCGCGGGACAAAGCCAGCAAAGCGCGCGCGTCCGCGTGCCATCGCGTCTGGACTGTGGCTGACCGCCGGCCGCACCACGCGGACTGCAGGTAACTCTACCTGTAAGTTAATCTTCGCGTCTAATTAGCAACGAGATGCTTACTACGGTGAATGCCCTCTTGAATTAATGCGAAAAGTTTCGAGTGTGCTTTGTTATTTGTATGAAATCATTATACACAAAATCTTTGCCGTTACGCGAGATTCTTGACCCAAGAATATAAAAAATCAATCACTTAAGCAAATGATATGTTAAACAAATTTATCATTTGGTTCAAGCGATTTATTAGAAATACATTTTACATGTTAAATTTATATTTTTCTAATAAACTTTCTGTAACCTAGCTTTAAATCTATGAAATTATTCAAGATATTTCTATGTCAAATTACGCATTGACAAATTGGTTTTATATCTAGAAATATTTTTTACCAGCTATACCGTTTCTCTATAAAATTTCTTATCTACCAATTTATTTCCCCGCCGGGTAATTAACAAAACAGTCCATATACACGTTCCGTGACTGTGTTACGTGAAAAGGATATAGGAAACCTGTCCTGGTCCTATTAAAAGGTTGGTTAAAATAGATCGATGCTGTAGACGATCTTTTGGATTCTACGTTATAAAAATTAAAGCAGAAATACACAAATAATTAGCAGCATAATTTGTAAAGTGACATTACTAGGTCACTATTTTGTAAAACCGGAATTTCATGACAGTTAGCTTTTAATGTCCCACTACGAATATTTAAGTTTATGTCTGTCATATCATATCTATACTTAATATTATAAACCTGAAGAGT
>DWGJ01002970.1:0-14394 GCA_018246895.1 Aspitha aspitha aspitha | reverse complement strand
ATTCGTGTGCTAAAAGTTATTCGTGATTAAAACCGATTTCTGAAAAGGTGCGATTTTTGTGACGCCGAGTATATAAATACGTGTGGCTGTCTTTTTTTTATAATTGGTAATAGATTAATCGATCAAATTAAGAACAGTAATCTGCAATAGTTTTACGTAGAACGTCTAAAACAAAGTTTATAGTAAGTTACACCACGCTGCTCTAGTCGGGTTAAGAGGTCTACGGTTTACTTTACTAAGCAACTAGTTGGATGCTTATGCACTACCCGAAAAACTTAAAAATTTTACAAACGAAATCTTACTGAACTTGTCATATGAAGCCAAGCAAGTTTCCAGCAAACTTTGCCACTAATGGTGGTCAAGCTAAGGTTGCCGATAATTTACAGTATGTGACGCAAGCCGATGTATTGTGTAGAATGCTTGCCTTTGACTGCGATCTCACCGACGCTAACAGAGGTGCAGTTTACCACGTAGCCTGCTTGACTAGAAAGTGCCTGTTCAGTCTCATTTTAAATAATCCCAGGTTATACGTAAACTTGTATATGTATATTATATGTAATTTTACAAATATTGCCCAAACATAAAAGTATTTATAGTATACAAAGTTCAGTATAACGACTTCATGGTTTTCTTAATCGCTTCTACAAAAAGTATAGGGTACTAATTTTTGTATGAATTGCATCTCATATACTCGTACATGCATACCTACTTTTAGTTTAGAAGCATGGCAAAGGTTACCTAAAGAAAATATAAGACACCTGGAAGTCATAGTACGATATGTACTGCCGTTGTGGAAATATAATTGATTTTCTAAAGAGCTGCCAAACAATCTCAAATGGCGAAAACACACAACCATAAATAGCGAATAAAATAAATATAAACAAACAACATTTTAGTCGCGAAACTGCAACCTCCTAAATTGTACATTTTCTATGGAACAGCTCATGAGTCATGGCGTGCTATCACTTCCCTAAAATATAAATAACAATGTAGAGTACACTATCTCTAGACTATTGAATTTATTTTATCGCGATTCCACATTGTTATTGTTTGCCTATTCGTGTTTGGGTAGCGTCCCAACAACCCAACCAAACGCTAATTGACTGTTTGAAGGAACTGTACATTATAGAGCGTCCCGACACTTGAAGGGAAAAGGAATTTACATTAGCTCCTTCTACTATATACTAAGTCAAATAAACCGGAGTGTTAATATTGTGTTAAGAAGACGCAAACTATTACTTAGGTATATTAAACATAATAATTTTGTATATATATACATCTAAATAATGTTTCTTCTATTGATCTTAATAGAGATGGAGTTTGGAAGTTAAGTAGGGTTTCAAATATATTTAGAACTTGAAAGGCATTTGAAAGAGGTTAGTTTGACAGCTGTCAGCCGTTAACCGATATCCCGTTTGATGGTTTTACCAGCGATCGTGTTACGATCGAGTGAAGTAATTGTATCGTTCTGAATTCATTATTCACATCATTAACAATCTCATTCAATTCTGATAATTCTGAACAACGAAATTGTTAATTTTATCTGTAAATAAAAACCGAAGATTTTGATTTTGAGGTTTAAATTAGATGCTACAGGAGTTTCTAAAGCTCTCATGAATCTTGAAAAGAAATATTTCTTCAAAGAATTAGGTAACTAACTAGCAATCTGCTTTTTCATTTATTTTTCATTAATGATTATAATGTCTATGTTAAATAGCATTATCTGTTAATCTTCCAAGTCATTGGTTTTTCTGTACATCATTTTGCTACATATATGACTTATTGTAAAATAACCGTCGAACTTCTTAAATATAGCACGTCAATTAATTGAACATAAAACTGCATAAAAATTATTACAATGAAAATTAATTACAACGGAATAGAGGAAATAATTTTTGCGATAGCGTAACTAATGGATGGCAATAGTTAGCGCTGTTTGAACTTGAGAGAAAATAAAACATAATCTGCATATAACTGAAACTGTGCTTAGAACTATGTACTTATTTAATACAATAAAAGGTTGCCTCAAAAACAAAATTAGCGTTAGATTGAGAAGAAGAAAAACTAACAATAATATTATGGTTTCATTAATAGGCACGAAGTAGATATCAATATTCTTTTAGCTTACACGCGATAACAAATAACAGACATAAGAAAAGAGACTCAACCATCGGAACGAACTCTTTTTTCATCCCGAAACAACTGTCCTTTTACAGGGGAAAATATCAGCTTGTCATTCGTTTATATTGCAAAATGAATCCCTCAAGTCGACGAGACTGATGAGTCGAGTCAAACGTAGCTCGCCAAACAAAGAAACACCGAGGTGTATACTATAATCGATGTTCAGTTAAACGACAGATGCTACAAACGGGTACCATCAATCTATCCCCACACCCACCTCCGATTCAAGCACCCCCTCTGCCCCCCGAGGGCCGAATTGTTATTCACGTTCCATTACCTCAATTTTTTAGAGCCGAGGTGCCTGAAAAGAAACCCTTTCACTTATTGTGTCTCAACTCTGAATAGGTGGAGGGCCATCGTAAAATTAAATTTCCTCAGATTATTCATTTTTCCTTCTCCCTCCTTGGCCTAGTATTTATTCAATGTTTTACAATCTTGTTCCCTACCATATCAATACTGAAAGCTTTTAAAACCAATAAGATTTGTAGAGACTTAGTAGTTGGCAAGTAACTATCGCTCATCCGAATCGAATTAATTGCATCAAATGTTAGTAGAGTCATATCCATTATATTTTTAATATGTGGAAAGCATTATATATTGTTAGTTCCACATTACATTTCAATGTTTATTTTCGAAAGTGCTCCAGTTAATATCTTAAGCATCTGTGCAATACCGGTCGAAGCACAATGTTCAGAAAAATTAAATAATAAATCGTGTACAGAGCATGCACGAGCGCGGCCAAGCACGCGACACGAATCGTTCCAGAATCGATTAAAGTGTGCAGCACACGTACGCGGATCAAGCATACATTGCGCCCGATGGCCTGATCGCGAGCCGGCGTCACGTCCCGCCAAGCCATAATTCAATAAGATCCGATTCAGTTTCAAGAGGAAACACTCTACTCGCACAATGTTCCGAAAACGATTAAATTTTCACTGCATTTAGAGAAATGTGGAGCTGTCGATGCAAGTACTGTGAGCGAACGTTTTAAACAACTTTTTTAATTTTATTTTATCTATACAATACAAAACTAAAGAACAACAACCAGTGTGACCAAGTATCTGAAACAAATAGTTTTGGAATTGATTAAAATGAACAGCACACGTACCAGAGTCGAGCAAACATTGCGCACCTGGTGGTCCCCTCGCAATCCCACGTCACGTTCACCGACAAGTAATTCAATAAGACGCGATCCAGCTTCAAGTGGTATCCTAGTTTCATAAACCTACATAATCGAAGTCGAATACGCGCATTGTTCGTTTGAGTCACATAACTGTCTACGATTTATTGTCATTCTACCAAATTCTATTGCGTTTACCAATCCTACAAAATGTACTATGCTCTGCTACTCGTATCTTAGTAGGTATGTACATATGTATATCTATCGACAATAATGAACTTATTTCTTTTTATTACAATAATATTAGAAACTCCCAACTTCATAAGGCTCAACGTAAAATATTTTTTGGAATCTACTGCGAGTGTAAATTAGGTAGATTTTTACCATTATCGCCACTTTCACTGAGAGTGGCCCTATATCATGAGTAGGTATAATTGCCAGTTTTGTCACATAATCCAGCCACCGATCATTATTATAGCAATTCAGCTATAAATTATCTAATCCACTTCATCGTTTACAAATTAACACAATCCTATTTGCTATTGCGAGAGGCCAATTCCGACAGTAACAATACAATTACTTCCATCAGGAAGGCGACAAGCATCGGCCTGGAAGATAAACAAAGGTTCATTATACATTTAGCTCATTAAATAAATTAATGAATTCAACGAAAGGGTTTTTGGCACGCGCTCCCTTTACATAATATGAGCGTCATCATATTGATGGTGGCGTACTTCTGATGGTACACTTTTAATGAACTGTTTCAATCGTAGAATTGTGAGGCTTCATCCATCTTATGTAAACTAGATAATATTTTTTAAATAGTTTTTAACAAACCATTATGATAACATTGGAGAATTGCGACAATAATGATCACTACTTTGTCATTTATCTATTCGTAGATATGCAACTGCTGTATAGACAATATAAAACTTAACTACGTAAAATAACAAACAGTGCAAATAATAATAGCAAAATGAAGAGTTTAGTGAACCCGTTCAATTAATGGCCGGGGAAGGTTTCCGTACGATCCAAATATCGAATTCATGAAGAAGTTCGTATAATTTGTTACGTATTGCCGGCGCACGAATTTAATTTCAAACAATATTATATAGGGAAAGTTTAATTCAAGTCTGTTCCAAACGCGGAAAGTTTCGGATTACTGATGTTTTCAGTTTACATGCAGATACGTGCTCGGAGTGCAAGCCGCAAACTTAAGAGAAACATCATCTTAGTCTTTTATCTCCGCCTAACATGGCTGGCAATGTCAAATGAACTGCCCTAAATATTTTTACATTCCCAATTTCACGGCTGCTTTATTCTTATATTACCTTCTTACATACACTATCTCCTCGTACATAAAAATGTATTCTTATATTACCCTTATGAACTACAAAAGCTCCCACAGAAGACATTCAAATGAACTCGCTATAGCTTCATCCCCCTTCAGTTACCTTTTTGGGAATGAGCATTCTAACGCGAATTACTAATTTTCTGTAAATAAATCAAATAAGGATTCTTTGTATATATCACATTTCATTTCTTATTCAGAGGTCAAATTTTCTGACATACCTATATAAGCTACATACAGCTTATACATGTTAACATATCTCCATCATCAAGCCCTTGTCGTTTAACTATAGGAACATGGATTTCCGTCATACGAGGTTTTAACCATATTGTCTCAGCTATAGATCGCTGCTATAATAAGACTGATAGAAGGCCTGTAACATAATTATTCACACGCGTGCAATACAAAGTGAATCAGCGGGCAATCATATTGCTGACTGCCAACGCCCTCCACTTTCTCTCTATATTGGGTAGTACAATAAAAATATTTACAAAAATACTCTCGAGTTTCGTTTTAACACACAGTTATATATCTCTTATACATATATATAAAAATCCCTTGTCACGATGTTCGTTTGCGAAATCTCCGAAACCACTGAACCGATTTCAATATTTTTTTTACATAACTATTATTTGATCCAACTTAAAAGATAGGATAGTTTTTATAAAATAAATAAATAATAAATGTCAATTGTCAATAGATTATTACATAAAATCAATTTCTGAATGCATGATATTTGTCATATATGATTCGACATAATGTAACCACGGCAACGCGTGGTCAGGTCCCAGTAGTAGTCATCTAAAAATCCAGGTTACATTGAATCAACGGAAGTTTATTTATACGACTGAGGTCGCGAGTAATATGTACTAAACCACATAATACTTATTTAAGCAAATTGTATCTCCGATACAAGAAAAAAACTTGTTATCCCTTACACTTCCATTATGGTGATGGTTTGCTGAAATACTGCAGTGACTGCCTGTCATAATACGTCAAATTTACCCCCAAGCCACTTCATAAGATAGTCATCATGGTCTGAAGCCACTCGGGCCGGATTGCCAATCCGTTTGAGCCGCGATATATTTGCATGATGACGTCATAACCACTCCCCTCGGAGTAATTGCTTTCCTGAAGTGACGTTCTAAAGATGAATTTTAAAATTGACGCAGCTATCTCTTACCGTTTTCGTGGCTCTTTTCAACATTAAATTGAGACACAACATTTGACTCGATATCCTTGAAATTAAGAGGAAAACCAGGAATATTTATCCATCCTCTCTTTTTTAGGTCAACCTTTCGCGAGTGTCCAAAACATCCTAATCCATGCCATTTCTAATCCTTGACAGTAAGTATATATTTCTCGAGGAAAGTTCGACCAATATTTGGTGTGAAATCGTCGGGTCAATACATGTAGTAGATACGGAATTTAGGGCTTTGGTCTGCGAATATCCAATTCTATGAAGTTACGAGTTTTTCCAAAGGGTTGAACTACTTTCCGTTAAATCGAGAATAAGCTCAAATGTGGTGGTAAGATTTTTTTTATTGTATTCATTTTATTTAGTTTTTCCACTTGGCTTACTGCACGAAAATTTACTACATGCGTACTAAGGTTGCCGAATTTTATTAATTTTCCAGTTATCTGCACAGTACAAGAAATTTTAATGTGGAATAAGTTGTGACCTCATACTTATCTTCCGTAATAAATGTTCCTAAATTATGTATGTACACAACCGTAGTTTAATATTATTCCTTAATAAATAGCAGTCGAGATCTAAGCTGCCGTCATTATTTCCATTGAAACTTAGCAAGACCCTTCGCAGTGCATAACCGACCCATCGCCGCACTTCTATCGGAGGATTAACACGCAAACGTCGTTCGCAAGCAAACCGAGCCAAATATATCCATTTGTATTCAGCGGCTACGCCACTATTACTATCCCCGGGGTACTGAAGTTTCGCAAGTTCCGCAGGCCAATTGATGACGCGATTAAACTAAATTAGGTCGGGGCGCGAACGGATTCGAGTGATCCGATTCGGATTGATCTGTACAAGTTTGGGCGACGCGCCCCGATCCGGGATAATTGAGTTTGATCTGAATAGTTTTCGTTTCGCCGCCAAAGTTACTGGGTCGTGTGAACTAATAGTTGATTGCATACTAAATATAATTAGCCGCTTCGATCACACGCGACTTCGGTACGAGTATTTAGCGTTGAGTTTGAGCGTACTAAGTTTGCGTTATGTTATTTTAATTCGAAGGAGGTGATAGAAAAACTAACTGAGTTATATAGTCGTTGCAAAGTTAAAACCTCCCATGGGTTTAGTTTCGAGAAGACCGAAACAAACTTGATACTTGACGAGAGATTTTGACCTACACCTATTGTATTACAGAGTCTATTTTAATTTTAAAAACAGCCTCAAATGTAGAGATATTCGAACTAAAGCTATACATGCACTGTAGGTAATTTTATTCAATTTTTTTGTCATTTAAAACGGTAGGTACTGGGAGTTTTGTTTCGCTGGCTTTTTTCTCCCAGTCCACTGTAGCCTGGGGCACAGAGCAGTGACTAAAACCCGACCTTTATTGAGTGTATGTACATATGTATATACCTTATAAATAAAACAATTTGAATTTCCATTTTAGTACCTACCTGTAAATTGACGTAAGGGGCATCTGCCATGACCGTGGGGACGATAAAGCCTCCTTCACCAGTAGACATGTCGATATCTTGGCTGTAGATGTCGGTCGTATCGTCGTAGAGCTTCACGCGGACTCGAACCCGCTTCTCTGTGCTCATGGCTTCCACCTTTAACAAAAGTATTAACTTCAATTATTATCTCTCTCTTACCTTATCAATATATGAGATTTATTATAAAATGAAAATGTGATTTAAAATACGACACCACCCAATTTATTTTTATAAAAGAATATTAAGTTAAATTATAAAAGTAAATATAATATGGCTGAAGAGATATCAAAGAATATTATTTAAAAAAGTTTTTTTCTAATTAAGTATCAATTATTTTAATAAGTTGTATAAAAAGTATCCTCAATATCGTATATAAAATTCATGGTCGTACTGGAAATGTAAATTATAATCGACAATTTATACCAGAAATAACAATTCTAATTTAAGTACTTGAGAAGTTATAATATATTTAAACTTTTAAAAGGTCAAACACTTCTGCTTATAAAGGGTCACTTTCTACCGTCCAGTACAAGCGAAAAGCGATGAGCGATAAAATATTTGATCAGTTAATTTGACTGTTTCTTCATGCGATTGCGCGTTGACTCAAAAATCTATATATACGTATATTGAGGTTGTGGTTGAATTATTTATTTGTATACATTTTCTCGCTATTCGTTTTAAAATCGCAGTGCGACATCAGTAGCTATGAATTTTAAGTGACTTTGAATGATTTCATTAAAATCTTTTTGAAACGTTAAACAGTTTGAGCCTGTTTAAGTTATTTAAGAAATGAAGGGAATCTTAATAATATAAGTCATTAACATATACTTTCATAACTTTTAATTTAACAATTGAATGAATTGTTTTAATAATAAATCATAATTAACGAATTGTGATTTATTAAGAATGATGTTACTTTGATGAATGTAGTGGAACATACAAATTTTATTTGTCAACCACCGCCGTGGTCGCTAATAGTTTGCTATATAAATGTTGACTATGACTTGTTTGTCTTGTAAAACTCTCAATGCCCAAAAATACAGAATATTTTTTTTTGTTATTTTAAGAAAGTAGCAAACGAGCAGGCAGCAGTCACAAGTGGCCACTGCCGCTCATGGAAATCTGTAACCGACTTCTAACAGGGCTGATCTTATCAGAAGTCGGTCACAGATGCGTTGCCACTCTTGAGAACTAAGAATAGCCTCTGGTATACAAGTGGACCGGCTATATTCTTTCTATTTGCTATATTAATTTTCTATATTCTTACAATCCTTTCAACTTCTTTGTTCGATATGATGAATGAATTTTATTGATTGTGAAATATTTAATGAAGGATTTACTCGGAACGTCAAAAGTGTTTCAGACAAGGCTTCTTTATTACTTTAACAGAATGTTCTGAAGCGTTTTGCGTAAACTCAGAGGGTTCATAAGCGGCAAAATGAAAATGATATTGCGTCTTGACTTAGGTACTTGTCACACCGTCGACGACCCTAAGAAAACAAGCGAACATACGCAAAGCAAATTATCACACGACCACCGCTATCGTCTTAACATCACTATGAGGATGGGTTTCCACCAGGGATAAGCGAGAATGCGTACCGAGGAATGTGTTTGTTAAGAACCAATAGGATCCCTTCATTTACCTAGCCCCGCTTAGTACATTCGCGTAGCGGAGCGAGGTTTCTCTCCTATTGGTTTTTAACGCACATCCTCGCACGTCCCTGGTGGAAATGCACCCTGAATGTGTAGAAAATAAATTTAAATTAATTTACTTCCAACTTATTTGATAGACGATATACATTTACGAGTATGTACATATGTAATACGAAACACATGAGGTTTGTAAGGACAGAAATATTTGGCACTCGATGATTTTTGCCTACCCTGTTAAGGACCTGGTGTGATTTTAAAATAATATTTAGTAGCTAGTTACATAATAATTTCAAAAGCTAATATTTTCTTGTTTTACGTTTATCAGAGAGTGATTTTGAGTAGCCGGATTTTAAGTTTTAAAATTACGGTTTTGTCTTTTATTAAATTTGTTTTATTTGTTATAACAAAGACCTATATAACTGCTTGTCGCTTGCAGACTTGTGGTGCGACAATCGTTTTTAGGTTTAATTAACCCATTATGTATAGTCAACTGGCTTAACTCCAAGCCTTGGCAGAGGTTTTGATGTGAAATACAGCGCCAACTTAGCAATATCAATAGAAAAGTGATAATAGTACGATTTTAGACAGTAATTAAAAGTTAATTTAGGCCGTACTATCTTTAACGTTAATAAGGCGACGCGTTTTGAGGGTGACCTTATTATATTTAATGCCGATTTAGATATTTTCAAGGAGCTGTCAAGAAGCTTAAAACGTAACGACTCGGTGACTAACCAGAACTGTAGTATCTCAGTGAAGTATGGTATATCTCTGCATTGGTTCCCGGCTAACAATTTTCGCAGTCGGTATTGGATAGGTATATACAGTAAAGAGTCAATTATCCGATCCTCAGTTATATCCGGTTCGCTAACCGGATATGTTTTTAATGATGTGTACCCGGGCGAGGTAAGTTATAAAATCGCTTTTCTACGTGCTGTTAAATTTATTATAATATAATTTAAATCCGGATTTTTGAGTATATAGGTATTCATAGGTTCATTTTAGAAAGAAATAAAGAATAATTTTATTTGACCAAATATATAACTTCAACATTGTAAATAAAACTTTTAAAAATAAAAATAAAAATGATGTTATAGAATTAATAAATGTTTCTGAGGTATGTAAAATCTGCCAATGCGCACTTAGCCAGCGAGGCGGACTAAGATCCAAAACCCTATCAATATGACAAGCGATCTGTGTCCAACAGTAGACCTATGTACATATGTATAAGCGGGGCGAAAAAAATGTCACTTAAATTGTATATCGGGAAAACGTTATTAAAGCATCGCTACCAATCCAATGTCGCCTTTTGCCATTTCACAATGTCAGAGACGTCCTAACGAATATCAACATGATTACCGTGAAGACAGGATCAGGGGCATCCCAAAAAGTTAAGCTAACGAAGAGCCAGCTAACGAACCGTTGTTTATTAGCCGCCTCGCGTCGAAATGTACACATTTATACAATATTATATGAGATACGAGTTATTGTTGCGTTCTAAGGAGAATTCTTTACAAATACAGGGTATTCAGGTTGGTTACAGAGTAATAGTGTTCGTAAATCCAGCAAGTTCATTGTTGATATGTGCAGGAACTTACCGATTTTCATAAGGAAAAATGTTAGTGTTAATTATAAGATTCCAATTCTGTCAATATTTAATTGTAGTTGTTAAAGAAGTATTTAACTTCTTGTTCAATTTTTATCTTATGATAAAAAATACCTACCTTGAGTTCACAAACATTACTACATTTTGCAATGGATAGTAAAGGGAACGAAATAATTGAAAATAGTGTAAAATAAGCAAATATCAATATGATGAAGCATTTTATGAAAGCAATTTAACTAAAAACGAACCACTTCTACGGATTGTCAGACAAAAGCACGGCTGAGTTTTGTCGAGACAACCCTAAAGTGGATATAATTTACAGTAAAAAAAACTTTCTGCTTCAACGTTGACTTTTATTTCTCTTCGGTTGAAGGTATCTCAAAGTGCTTGGGGTATAAAAACTTGCTGGAAAAAGTTCGAAATGGTCGCTCGCAGACTGAAATCACTCGAGCACTATGGAAGGTCTTTAAGTGCTTGCGAAGACAAGCTGGATGATAAAAACTCTATAAATCCACAATGTTATTCTAAAGTTTTAACTTTTCGATTATATCCGTTTCTTTGGTAAACAAGATCTACGTATTTTCCAACCCAATTGGTTACGGGTTTGTGTTGTATTGAGAAAATTTAAGGAAGAGTCTATCATGTCTGATGTGATATTTAGATCAACAATTGTAAACGATGTTAGTAATAAGGGCAAAAGTTGAAGAAAATCTATATCAGAAAATCAGAGAACTGCCAAACAGTATAAAAATAGATTCGAGGAACCTTAGCAGAAGATCGATAAAGTTTGTATAACAACACGGTATGATATACATAGAAGTGGTTTTTCATCGTTTGTTCACTGCAATTGAAAAATGGGCGCTCTATGATAATTCAAAACAAAAGGCGGCGGATAAGAGATCCAGGCAATAAAACGCCTGTGTTATGGTAACCGGACAGCTGATAAATATATATACTGCACGTGTAATATTTGCATTATTATTTTACTATCCCAAAGACAACCAACAAATGCGTTGATCACATGAATGTTTATTGGGTGGGAATCGAATCATGAATTGTGGTTGCTAAAGCTAAGGGTGTCTGCAATACCAAGAAGCCAGTCAAAAGTTAAGCTTCAATTAAAAAGATCCAGTCATTGTTAACGGCGGGAAATACGTTATTCTGCAACATAATAATTCTATACGGCTGTATGCAAGACGAGCTTGGAAAAAATTAATGAATTCGATTCGTCGGATCAGCCTTAGCCACCAGACTCGTCCGATGTGGCGCCATGGGATTTCCATTTATTCCGATCGCTACAGTCGCAACTTTTTCTATGTCCCGAAAAATTTCGAAAATTTGGACGGTATCCAAAATGCTTTACCCCAGACATTTGGTCGAAAACCGAATGATCTTGATCGATTCGGAATTGAAAATGAGTATACCGAACTACACGGCCAAAGACTCTTTATAATCAGGGCGGTTAAATCAATAGATATAAAATAAAGACTTGGTAAAAACGGTTTTTAACATAAGAAGACGAGTACATTTTGTTTTTATTTTACCTTTTTTGATTAAATAAAATTCTTTTAAAACTGACATCCCTCCCTGGTTAATAAATACATCTTAAAAGAGTTTAACAGTCATTTCTTTTTATAAAGCAACATAAAGGTCATGTTATCGCAATAAAGAATTATTATAAAAGAGATCGTTTGTACATGTAAAAATCAAAAAACATTGTTCGGTTACCTATCCTAAGAAAAAGATCGATTTGAAATGTCTTTATCAATAAGTAATGTTCTTATGTGTTGTACTCACTCGTCCAACAAATGGTAGACCAGGCTTATAGCGGCGTCGCATGCTGTCAGCGAACCGCAGCTCCACGTAATGCTGTTCCGCAGCAGGGGCAGCGGAAGTGGTGCTGACAAGGCTCGTACCAACGGTGAGGTCCACACGAGCTGAGCTTCCGCCGCATTTGGCTTCAATGCGCCACGTACCCGCTCTGGCGGCATTTGCAAGGATGGTGCTAAGTTTTCGGACCCCTGTTGAAGATAAACCGTCGATAGTGTAAAATGTCATATACGTGACACACGCATCCTGCCATTTCATAAATGCTTTTCCTGTCATGCAAGAAACACGTGCGCGGGTTGCGAAATGCGTCTATGAAATGACAAGAGATGCCCCTAGCACGCGCGGTCTTACCCGCGCGACAGAAAAAGGTCCTAAGCGCCATGAAAATACTTATTTGTACTTTTGAACATCCAAAGGTAAATGGAAACTTACACTCCCACACAAAAGCCTAAATGGAGGGAAAAAGAATCATCAGTAATTAATATACACCTATACTAGATGCTTTTATCGATGTTCGTATATTACTTGTTTGATGATGTCTTGTTTTCGTTTACGGGTTATACATTACATTTATCTACCAATAATACTAAATAAGCGATTTTACAAAACGTAGACATTAAAAGAATTTTACGTATTGTAAAGTAAATAAGTGCATAGATTGATTGGCGATGAGTATTAAGCTTTTCTAAAAAACCAACACAAAACACACTTCCGTAATATACTCGCAGAAACACACACATACTCGTCCTATATGAAACCTCGTAGAGAAGGATGAAAACGTGATTTCTCTTCCAAAGTTTTTGCCGTCACTTATGACATGTGACTTTTCGAGGGCATGCGGTGTAATTAATCAAATCCTCGAGTCGGTCGACAGGCGTGACGTAACGGAAGGAGAAACGTGAACCTATTATTCATTTGTATCGTATTTCCTTTGAGTAAATATAAGTAAAAAGAGAACGTTCACAAACAGTTACTTAGTATAAGAGGCAAAGTAAATAATATACTATATATACGCGCACGTATTTAATATCTAATGACTGGCCTCGTGACCTCGTGGTTAGAGACCCTAACTGCAAAACCGGAGGTCGTGGGTTCGATTCCCACGCAGGACGAACATTTGTGTGATGAGCACATTTGTTTTTTCTGTGTCTGGGTATAATAAAAATATGTATATATGTATGTTTATCAGCTGTCCGGTTACCATAACACAGGCATTAACTTGCTTAATTAGGGATCGGATAGCCGTGTGTGGAATTGTCCGCCAATTATTATTATTGTTATTATCTAAATTCAATTTTTTTTAAATAAATGGTATACCTACAAGATTGGCAGTTATAATTAGATTATGCATTATGCCGTTTAGGCTATCATTAAAAACAAAAAACTTCTTCAAATCCTGTCTCTATTGTTCATTTTTCATCTCAGAAGAGGCCATAGTCTAACACAATTTGTTCAATAATCACTGGAATATTAATGTCAATATTCTTATATTTAGTTTTGTAACGTATTTCCTTGACCGGTTTGACCTACATCCTAATCTAGGTCAGGGATCTCTTTAAGGAGGCTTAGATTACACATTGAACATTGTCTTAGAGCAACTGTTTCGAAACTGTGGTTCGCGAAATACCAGGGGATCAACAGTATTAGGTATATTTGATTGTATAGGTAGTGATATTTAAAAATCATATTATAACACGCTCCTAATATGATAAAGATTGAGGTGCGTGCCTGCATTTAAACTCAGAATTCAGATCAGCGGACAAAGAAAATGCAGTAATCAAAATAATATAGGATAATATGGGTATATAATATCAGCATATACAAGTATAAACTCTACTTTGAATTATTATGAAAATACATATCGTCATACATACATATCGTCACGCCAGGACCCTTGCGGGGTAGGCAGAAAGCACCGAGTGCCAAATATCCCTGTCCTTACAAACCTGCCGTGCTTCATCTACATTC
>DWGJ01002969.1:0-14396 GCA_018246895.1 Aspitha aspitha aspitha | reverse complement strand
TTACTTTGACTATTTTTAAGGAATTTGATAAAATAATTAATTGATAGATATGTAATTACACTAACGCATTGGGATACAACCTGTAATGTTAGTTGTAAGTTTTTGAAAATAAATAAATAAATAAATAAATGAACAGTCCGTTGGACGTGGAGTTTTTCTCATTGCCAGAAAACTAGAGGAGTATACGCTCGAAGAATTAAATATCCGTTCTGATGGGCGAGCGATGAGCGAATCATTCGCCTCGGCGATTTTTCGATTTAGATTCATAAAGCTTACTAGAACACGACGGACGGAAGAGAAAAAATTATTCGAGAATTGTGTGTAACTTTTCTATCATTCGCAATCAGTCTGATGCTCATTCCTTAATGTATTGTCATTAGTAGTAATTGGCGAACAAATTTTTTTCAATTGAATACATTAAAAGCGTTAGTAAATGAACTGTTGTACAGCGAAGATATATTGTGGGTGGCTTGTACTTAAGTTGAGTGTAAAACTATCTATATAGTGAAGTGTATTACATATGTCGTGTTTTTTTTTATAAAACGACCATCTGATTTCAAATTAAGACACACTGTACTATACTGGACGTCAAATAAACATATATTTATGTACATTGTATTATTATATACGCACACAAATATAATATATGACCTTATCTAAACTTTGTAAGAGATGCGTAGTTACATACATCTTGTGAACATCACTAAGTTATAAGACAAATTTGCATGATTCGGGCGGTTATGCATACAAACTACCGTTTATGAGCGACATCACAACGGTTACAGCGTATGTGATGACCGTATCATTATGTTCCCCGATAGCCCACAAGTATAGATATAGACACACACATAAATATGTATTATGTATGTGTGTGTAAATATAACCGCAGTATTAGTACTGAGCGAATTTCTGTGCTACTTTACTGACAACAGCACAAAACTATGACCGTTTATTTCATACGAAGATGATATTTTTAATTACTGTTTGTATGGTAATTTAAGAAATACACCTATTCATATCTGGCGATCCATTTGTACGAGAAGATTAGGGCGTGCGCTTGTCGCATCTTGAGATGATCGATATTGGAAAAACATCAATGTTGACATCGATGTATCGATTATATCAATTGAAAATCATCGACGTTATGGACACATTGGACAAATAAAACTATATGTATTGTTTGCAAACATGCTTTTATTGTTACTTATTAAAACGTACAATGAAAAATATTTTTAGATTTGAAATTCAATATGCACTTTTCTTTCCTATTTTTTTGGATGGCTTCTTTTTAGACGCTTTACCCCGGACGGCGATGTTATCGAAGTCCAAACATCGATGACAAAACATCAATGTTTTCTAGCTAAACATCGATGTTTATTCACCATCGATGAAAATCGATCATCCCTAGTGGTATCGTTATGCCACCCGCCGAGTCGTATCACGTCTGGCGGAACATGTCGACGCGCGTTCGAAAACTCCGGATGAAATCAACCGGAACATGTCGGAACACAACTATTTCACAAATATGGTTACCGACGCGCGATGTGAATTTATATCGAACGCGAAATAAGGATAGACTAGTGTGCGACAGGATGAGCGGAACGCTTCTTACAATAGTGTAAAGATTAATGTAAGCTGGGAATTCGTGTTAGCGCTTTACGGAGCGTCCTGTCGGTGCCGGCCTCTGAACAAGCGAAACATGTTTACGCATTCATCAAAGCATCCGTTCTAGTTAGAACTATAAGTTACCAATTGAACTATAATATACATTAATTAAGATGTAATATGTTGTATATAATATAATTCGTTAGTTATGGTACGTAATACCACTACAAGTTTTAGAAAATTGTTTTTAAAAATCGAGTAAGTTTGTCCCTACTTAAAAAACTTCTTTCTTTTGTTTCTTCGAAAATTCATGTACAATTTGAACTAAAATAATAACATTGAATCATTTGCGACTGTGCATACCTATTTTACCTACATATGTACATGCATATATAACGAATTACTTGTGTGTGTGTGACGTGAACAAAGTGTCGAGATAAGAGTATAAATAGGCGGCCATTAACATCCATTTGACTGGTCGAGCAAAAAGGTTAATCCACTGGCGATTGTTCCCTAAAAGCTTCGCTCCGCGCAAAGTCGATTGTTATAAGCGTTGCGGTAAGGCGGACGTTAGGAAGAGACAAAGAAATAAGACGTATAACAGGTGTACATACGAGTAGAGAAATGCTTCATTGTCGTACCATTAATGCGACCACATTGTGTTCACTCTTCTTCTAGTCCCGAAGCAGTAAGGACTTGTCAATGCAGGCTCCCTTAAGATGCCTTTTTTTATATTTTTTTACTCTTTATTGTAACCAAAGGTTTACAAAGACAATGCCAATTGGCATTCTCTGCCAGTCAACCCTTGGGGGATGATGAAAGGTTGCGGTAGGCGCTACAACAAATCGGCAAGTTGGGTTTGATTTTATTGGTGTTTTATGGTATTTTATGATGTCATCGAAGCCTATTATTGTATATCGATAGAACGCAGAATTTCCTAAACATTTTCACTGAAACGTCACGTAATAAATAACATTAAAATATTTTTATTTAAAACCGTTAAACAAAATAAACATTCTGTATTATTAGTTTACTTGTACAAGTACAGATTAGAAAAGTTTACATAATGCTACTTTGCAACAATCTAAAGAAATATATATACTAAGGTAAGATAAGTTTTGATTATCTACTCGTTCATATATTACATTATATCCCAAGGGTATAAAAATCATTATACGTTTAAATATTTACCTGAATTGGAAGTAGTAGGACTTTGGAGCCGTTATGAAAAACCTGTCTCTATGTAATTTCTAAAGGGCTTTGTTACTACACTAGCAATAAGTGTAAGACATAAAACATTTAATGAGAGCCGAATAGGTTTTCTAACCCTAAATTAAGATTCTTGCTACTCTATATGAATAGTACATTTTTCATAACCAGAAGCGATAAATCATACAAAACCTAGCTACAGGTGAGTATAAAATAAATCATAATACACGCGCGAATATCAAAGCACCAGTATATCGTGACCCGTCTGTCTATTCAGTGCGATTGGATGCGATTATATTTGATATGCGGACCAGCGATCCAGGGCTCCGGTGATTTTGGCCGATTTGGTTCACACATAGCGAGGAAACGGGTGCGTCGAGCTAGGAAATGAACCCTGTCCCGATTTTCATTATGTATGGATATGATGTAAGGATAGACGCACAAAGGTGCTTCGGTGAGTTTGACGGTACCACGCAGAGTGGATTGTTTGATTTATTCAAAGTTGGTGTGTTTTATGGCGTTATTTATAGCGGAGCGGTCAGGATTTATTGCGTTCTACATTTTTTATAGCGCGGCGAAAACCGATTCAAAATGTAGTAAAATGTTCGATGTAGCCATTGGAATGCCGGTCGGGAACTAATAATAATTAGAAAAAATATAGCTTAATGATAATTAACACCTTATAGTAATTGAATTCTCACTAACAGTCCCGACACAGCCCTATTAGGAGTCGGTTACAGATGTCTATGGGCAGCTGCAGCCACTTGTGACTGTTGCCTGCTCTTTTGCTGCTCTACTCAAATAAAAAAACACATACACACACAGTTTATGCATTTCGTTACGTGACGTTTTCTACTAAATCGCAATCCCCAAACCGCGTTAAGGAACGTAGTTTTTTATACATAATACTACTACTACTACATAATACTATATTTACCCTTGAATCAGCGTAGACTCTTACCTGAAAGTAAAAAAGTAATATTAGAACTTGAAAAAATAAAGAAATAATCACGATAAAGACAAAGACATTTATTTGCACAAATATGGGTACATTTAAAGATGAGATAAGATAAGATAAGATGTGATAAGATAAGATAAGAAGATGTAGAATTGTTAGTTCACTCCATATTTTGCCTTTTACGGCGTACAAATTTAAAACGAATCAAGTTTTGAAATTACACATCGTTAATAGACGTGATATGCAAGTTATTTAGCGTTTTCAGCATTAACGCAACTCTTCCCGCCTGTCATTTATCCTGTCAGATATCGTATAACACAGGAAACTCGAACAATTAACACAAACGGGCTTTTAATAATCGATCTCTTTTTTAAAACGTAATCGGTGAGCGCTTGATGAATACGAAATTATGTTTCACTGAAAACGCCAAAGAGAATAATTGCGTTATAATCTGTGGGCACATTCCACTTTTTGCGTCGACGGTCCTGCTTTTAATTGAGTCTTCAAAATGTACTGGCCGACAACCCACGGACTATGGACCGGCGGAAATCTCGTGCGTGCGTGGCGAGCTTGACATAGTTATGCGGTACCTACATACATATATTTCGTAACATTTTGCACAGGTTAGAAACTGAGCTATTATTTTCAGATTCCATTACGTTAATTATAGAGATACCAAAAAAAATGTATTATATATTAAAAAAATTGGTGGTATCTATTATTAATTTATTAATTAGAACTGTTATTTTTGAAATTGTTAATTTAAGTTTATATTTTTAGTGCTAGAATAAGTCTCTGGTTACGCCAGAGGAGTTATGAGTTTCTGAATAAAAAAAAATTAAAAAATAGGTGGTATCTATATACCTATGTTAGAAACCATAATAGATACACAAGATTCAAAATTACTTTAAACTAAAGCATACAAAATATTTAACGAAAGCAGCACCTTGTCACTTACGCGTCTTCGTTATGTTCGAGCCTGCTCTAATGACGGCAATCGCGACCAGTTTTTACCAGGCATAGAACAATGCCTTCTGTCTGCAAACTTATCGTCATCCCACCTAGCTGGCTCGCGTTTCACGCTACTTAGCCTACGCGGCGGTATTTACGTTAAAACTCTGTTATTCGAACCGTTGACGGATCTTTGGGACAAATCTCGTTTGTTAACATAAAAAAACAACTGGATCTACTCGTAGCTAATTTGAGTTTGCAAGTTGAACGACGCGTAGAACGGACATCAAGGAAACTCGCATAAAACTTAAATATCCTACCCAACATCGGGCTTATTTGAAACTCCGTTGAAAGATGGTTTCTTTTGGCTTTTAAAAAGCATAAGACGAGTTTGAAACACCTTTTTACAACCCACTGGGCTGTTCTCGAATGGCTGAAGTTAGAAGCAC
This sequence comes from Aspitha aspitha aspitha, assembly GCA_018246895.1. Lineage (NCBI taxonomy): Eukaryota > Metazoa > Arthropoda > Insecta > Lepidoptera > Hesperiidae > Aspitha > Aspitha aspitha. Next base: position 9,224 of record DWGJ01002969.1, on the reverse strand, counting down.
ACTTCCCTACTCGTTTCCATAGTGACGTTACGTCCGTCAGAACGAATAACATCTCGTAAAAGGCCCAACAACAGATAAGGTGACTATTACCTAATAGTAACTAACAATATCGATCAATGTGAGCTATTTTCAGTGAATATTCCAATTACTGATAAAAACTATACTTTTGCATAAGCCACTGATCAAAATAATAGTAAATTCAATATCTTGGGATTGGGATTAATTAGGAGCACGGCTGAAGTATTTTAATTATGTAAACTATCAAAACAAAACACCAACGAATCCACAACCAATACCTCACCTAACACCTACTTAATTTCATTACAATACAAAAGAGTAACTTGAAATTCAAATTCGATTATTCCGAAACTTATTCCTAGACAAAGTCATCTAAAGAATTCCTCTAAAGTAATACAAAATACTCCAAAATGTTTGTCGTGGAACAAGTTTCAACAAACAATCTAATCGAGTAACGGATTTTATGAGAATGCTGCTGTTTCAGATTATATTTTGCAGCCGTCAAAAAACATGAGCTGAGCATTCGTTGTTTTTATGAAAATTTCAGGAGCAAGCGAGTAAAGATAAGTGCTTTCATCATAGCTGCATCCGAGAGATAGCGGCGCTGTTCTACTTCCCGTTGCGAGGCCAGCATCGGCCCGGGCATCCTAATTTTAATATTGTTCCCAGGGAGATGAGTATCCAGGTAAACAATCCGTTCGGAACCTTCGTTGCGATAAAATGGTTAGATTAAAAAATATACAGACATATATGCATGTACCTAAATGTAAAATAATACCTTATTGGCAATTAGTTTATGCTATGCATTGCTCGTGGATTAATTGGATTTCCATGAATTCAATAAAAACCTTAATTTTGTTTTATTAACAAAACGCGTGAATCTAAAATGACAGTATGATGTATAACTTCCAATCAGACCAATTTTCAGGGTGTAAGTTCACAAAATTCCTTCATCAGCGTTCACTTGGGCTTTGTAAAGAACCTCACTGCAAAATTCCAGGATTCTAAGTTCAGCGGTTTCGGTGTGCGGTGATCTCTGGGTCAGTTAGTCTTCCTGCTTTACATATAATATAATGTAATGCAAGTATCTGATGGGTTTGGTAAAGATGTTTATGTAACCAAGCTGAAATATTAATGCCAGTGGGGACCATAATTTTCTTTCCGCATCACTGTAACTGACAAAGGGTGACATTTGAGAAAGCGCGGGGACGTTTAAACCTAATAAATCATACCGTCCATCATTCCTTCCTAGCTGTACTCGTATATCCAAATTAGGAAGTCGAACAAGTCGTGCAATAACAAAGGCTTGTCTTTTTAATTCGTTTTAAAAACGCAAAAAAAAAACACTCTTAACTCGGATCCGATTATTTCAGTTCACGTTCAACCAAAAATAATAAACCACCTAACAGAAACATGGTGTGCATAATGATGAAGGAATATTCGTCCTAAAATAACAAAATTAAACGTAAAAATAGGACAAACATTTCTATGAAGAGACAGGTGACGAAATTTATGAATTCTAAGGTAAATTTGTAAAACATGTGACAATGATGATATTGGTCCAAGAAACAGTAAAAAATGTATTATATATTAAGAGTTTATCACTCACTGACTTTGTTAAAAATACGTAGGTAATCAAATTACGCATACCTATATAATTCTGATATTGTAGGTACTTAAAATATTTTTTAAGCTTCTTACATTCGAATAAAGAATCAACCATGTAACAAAGGGTCCCGGCTCCTAACCCGTTCGTGAACGGAAAAATACGAGTAGGTCAGATTAGTTCCAATGTTATACTGATCACGTGCAGTCCTAAAGTATTAAGGTTGCGATTTACTTCTTAAGTAACGGGAGAATAAAGCTAATACATAGTTAACTGCAACTATTTTTATATCGTACTGAAATCAGAAGCTTACTTCACCACGCTAGGTTAGGATTAGTGGAGATAGGATTTTGTGATTAATCCACCTGTCGAATATTATAAAATGGTGTTTTGAGGCTTCCGCCAAGATTTAACGAGTCTTGTCTGATTTTAACGGCCGAGACAAAGTGTTAATTTACATAATAATAATAATACACTCATCAAGCACTCATACAAGCCGCTAAATGTAACAACAATGAGAGCCCACGTCGGCTGCCCTCACATCAAATACGTCGCTCGCACGCGACGAACCAATAAATCAACCTTAGCTTTTTCACGCCGTGTTATCGAATTAGGAAGTAACCTCGTAACAACGAACCCCGGGTCTCTCTTAATTCGTTCAAATGGAAAAAAAAAGAAAAAAGGAAGAGAGTAGATCTAACCTAATCCGATGTTATTCGGATCACGTGCCCCCGAAAACCATTAAGCTTAACACGCCGAATTATTTATTCAGACATCCGAACGGCACTATTTACATAATTACCGTGGACTCCGTTGAGTTCCAAAACGGACTGTGCGTGTTGGGTCAAAATTACTTTAGTGTATAGTATTCACTGAAATTAGCGTACAATTTGGGATAATTAAACCATTGAAATTGAATGGATTCATTCGTGCGTATATTTTGTAAATTCACAAGCGCAAAACATTTCAATACAAATTCTTGAATGGATAAATAAATAAAATATATAACTGGGGACATTTCCACACTTAACATAAACTTACATATATACTTACGATATAGTACTAATATACATAGATATTTTTATTATGACCAGATACAGAACAAACATATGTGTTCATCACACAAATGTTTGTCCTGGGTGAGAATCGAACCCACGACCTTCGGTTTTGCAGTCAGGGTCTCTAACCACTCGACCACGGAGTCAGCCAATAACTTCCAACATAAATGATGCATATTTAAAGAATTTCAATACGCGCCAAACGGAGAGACATTAAAAAAATCAACTCATACCTACAATTAAATAGGGTTGGCAGGGTTGACAATTTAAATGAAAAGCGACCACTTAAGCTACAAACGTGCTTGATATTCAACTGTTTAGAAGTACACACACGGCTGGTAACCTTTGCGGTGTCATTCGCCAAAGGCATCTTTGTAATGCCCATTCCCACCGAGGCCGGTGCTCGAGGGCCCCTAAATTAAATGGCGGTCGACCTCATAATTAGATAGGGCGGTTGACTTCACAAATAGAAGTCGTTTTACGAAAAGACGTATGTATGGTTAGACGTAATAATTATTGAATTACAGATTACGCGCACGTTACAAGGAATATGCAGAAAATAAGTCTCGAAAAGCTTTCAGTTTTCTATTATACATATTTTAATCCTTAAGTAAAATTCACTAATTTCAATTTGTTTTACTTTTGTTAGTGAACGTAACAAAAGAATGTTAATAAATGAATGAAATTTGGAAGCGGGCGTAGCACTGAATTGAGTAGGTATACACCCATAGATTGTATTCGTATCGGTGAGCTGTAATTGAATATTGATGAGGCACCAAACATAATGAAGACTGTACTACGTGTCTACGTCATTGACAATTTATTTTTGTGATGCAAACAGGCACAAAGGTGTATACAAAGGTGCATACGTAACAGACGTGTAACAGCGGCACGTGTTTGTGTTGTGAGAGTTCAATGCCCTCTCCGATCTTGCGTAGACACCCATTACCATTCGAGGATTTTAATATGAAGGTTATTGAACTACGGGTAGGTATACTGAGAGAACAACACTTGGCTTGCACTACGACGGCTGGTCGGAGTTTATGTACGTATGGCTTAATGAACGAATAAATAATAAGAATTGTAGTCTGCTCCACGTTATTTGATGTGTCTAATTGGACTGAGATATCATGTTATCACATTATCATCACAATCGTCATCTTAACTGTTATCATTATCATTAATATCAGTAATACTTTAGCGGATTTAAAACCGTAATATTGTACTGTGCCTTATTACTTCGAGAAGTGACTCGGAGTTAATTGCTGCGATGAATTTGAGGGGAAAAGATTGAGAGGCGAAACAAAATTTATCAGAAACGTAACCGGTAGAAATGCTTAGTCTCCGCTTATCAATATAGAAAATAGGCGTGACCATATCTTTACTATCTTTACTAATATTCTAAAGCTGAAGAGTTTGTGTGGTTGAATGCACTAATCTCAGGAACCACTGGTTCGAATTGAAAAATTATTTTTATGTTGAATCGTCCATTTATTACGGAAGGCCATAGGCTATATAACATCACGCTATGACCCATAAGAATGGAGCAGCAATGACAAATGTTGCAAAAACGAGAAAATATTTCCACGCAGGCGAAACTGCGGGTACACCTAGTAACTTTAGAAGAAAAGATTGTAGTGCACATACATATATCAAACAAATTCACAGATAAAACGTATCTTGGTAGCGCGCGATTTACTGACAAAGGGACGCGGACGGCTACAAAGAAACAACAACTAATGCAATGAATCAAAGAAAGCACAAAGAGTGGATGTCAACAATGGAGTTCCTAAGACGAGATAACGAAGCGGCCTGAGAGCGTACGGAAGGTCAAGCGCGTGTTCAGAGACGAAACGTCGAATAAAAAATTCACCCTGAAAACACTTTCCTAGTGTTGCTCTAGTTTCATTTTTAATAAAAAAAATTAAAACTGGTATCTAACTTTGTTTACACTGAAAATCTTTTTTTTTGTAATTTTATCATAATTATTGTGGTCCACGTGTTCTACCGTACAGCATTCCTACATTCCACTAGATGACGTCATCAGAAGTCTATGGAAGTAAGCGAACTCCTTAATTCATTTAAAAGTCATCTTATAAAATATTGGCCAAATGTGATTTAGGTATGTCTGCATTTGTCAAAATATAAATTCTTAAAACAGTTAGTAAACTAACCTATCAGCTTACATAAACGAATACGAATATTAAACAACGGAAATCTAATAAGCAATCGCTGCTTTCTGCCTACCCTGTTCTGCGTCACCTGGCATGACGATATGTATATGTATGTATGGAAATCTGTTAAAATATCGCTTTTACAGCGTACACGTGGCTCAATTAAAATCTTCTACGTCACGGTAACGATGCAATCGTTTCAATTCAATACCGCTCAACAACTGGACGAGCGAAAAGGTGGAAATATACAGACCAATAAATACCAGCGGTACACCTGCTTCGCAACACACGCCCGCCGCAAACGAATATAAATCTAAAACGAACACTATCAGGATACAATTTCGAATGCAACAGAGACACCGCTGTGATTCCGATAAGAAAGAATGGAGTTCCGTTGTGCAACTTTAAAAAATCACCGACAAATGAATACGTATCTTGTGTCCGGTGCGAAAGACTCCATTTTAGAACGACGCGGGAAAAGATACGACGAGATAGGACCTAAATGGCAACCGCTCATAACTCTTGCAAGGCTTGACATGCTCGGTCGAGGGCGCAGTCATGTTTTACAAAATACTCACTTTAACAAAGATATATTATTTGCTCTGAAAAATGTCTGGTACGTCCGTTCCTACTCGTATTTGCGATGCACCAACATATTTTTTTCAAGCAGGTACATACTTTTCAAAAACTCGATACCATTGTGGAGAAATAAAAAGTTCTTATAATGATAATGTCTCAAAATTTTACAAACGGCCCGCTCCAACTTCGCACGGGTATAAAACAGTATTTCTCCAGTATTTAATGTTATTTTACATATAAACCTTCCTCTTCAATCACTCTATCGATTAAAAAAAACCGCATCAAAATCCGTTGCGTAGTTTTAAAGATTTAAGCGTAGATAGCGACATAGGGACATAGGGATATAGGGACAGTGAAAGCGACTTTGTTTTATACTATGTCGTAATGCAAAATATCCGCTATATTGGACAATAAGGATTACTGTCAGCGGAAACTTTGCCGTACCGCAATAAAATCTCTTCCTCTACCAACAAAATACGAGTACATAGTGACGTATTGCCGTCGCTACGAGCGCATATATCAATCACACTTTATTATTTATAGCTTAATAACCTATTGCAATATAGGCACACAAACACGGCGTTGTTTCAGCCTACTTTTTAAATCCGCACATCTGATTAAATACGAGGACCTTTATTTTACTAGCAACTCAAATTAACATCGTTTATTTAAAATGTTGTTGTTATTAATTTTTTGGTCAAATAAAATTATTCTTTCTTCTTTCTTTCTTATTACACTCACTTATACAAAATGAAAGAATTCAGGCTGTTACGGCTGTATTAGTTATAAATACATTTGTAATTCTACGTAGATATTAATCAAAACCTAATTTAATAGCCAGTCTTTACAGCTTTTGTTGTAGACTGTACAGAAATAATAAACCTGATTTATATTATCACTTAATTTGGTTTTCTTTAACTTTACTTAACGTTTGCTGAATATTAAAGCGTAAAGCATATTATTAAATTTTTAAGAAAAAAGAAACCTCTTTAATTAATACTTAAGATTCACCTCGTCCCGAGAAACAAATTTCATATTCTAGCTGCTGCTTCTATTAAGAAAGCGTTTGATTGTACTATATACTTTTGTCTTTAATACATCATTCTCTAGATACTTAAACTAAAATGAGCTCACCGTAATAACCGGAGAGTTTGATTTATTATTTCTATTACCGTCACGAAACTTGAACAGATACAATTGCGAGAGACACTGAGGTTAGTCTTTAGAAATACTGTAACTGAAAAACACAAGGTTACGGCTGAATAACGGAACGGGGAACGTTTGTTTCAGAATGCAATATGTAAATTCATTCGCAACCTCACTGGTTCCGTAGTTATGTACGGAATGTAAACCTCATAATAGCGGTTAGACGTACACAGAGCTACATGTATTATTTATGCGCTACGCTCGCTACGGATGCGCTACGGCGTAGACAACGCCGTTATGGTAAGAACTACGAAAGAGTGGGTGGCATTCTTTTGTTGCCTTTTACCGGCTCATTCTCGAGATTTTTCTGCAGAGACTGTTCTATGCAAGATTAAATGTACAATGAGATAAAAAAATAATTTAGCAAAACGCGCAACAAATCTCTTAAGAAAAAAACAATAAAGAAAATCTGTGATAATATGAGTATACGAGTACACCATTTGTAAAAGCGTGCTGTGTTATTACCATGATTGGAATAAATGGCAATTACTAGAATTTTCGACAAATAAAATACAGAACGCTTGCTAAGTTTCACTTTACATCACTTTGTAGATTAACACAAAATCCCATATTTAAAGAATATTGTACATATTAGTTCAATATTTATTCTACAAACATTTTACTTATGCTCTTATTATACAGCCGGGAATGATTTAAAAATACGTATAAAAGGGAAGAATCCCATCAATGAAATTTTAACAGTTCAAGCAGCACAGATAAGAAATGTTCTGAAATTGATGGATTTCGTCTGACTTCATCCACTTTCATCGTTATATATAGATGGGACAATTCACGCAGCACCTTCATTATTTATACATCTAAAGGCTCCGCAAGAATTACCTTATCCTTTGGTGGAAAATTGTATCAAAAACCCTCACGTACTTTGCGAGATCATAGCGCTGAAACGGAAAAAAGGGACGACATTTCCTTAGATGCATGTATCCTTACAATTTGCAGGCTTAATCCGTATCCATCGCCATCTAATACATATTTATATCTAGATACAGATATGAATCTTATGTTCATTCCACAAATACCTATTATGTGTTGGATGGGAATCGAACCTGGAACTCTGCTTCACGTTCACTAACTAGTGGACGTTTTTGATACGTTGCTTTTGTAGTTAGGTATTTGAAAAAAATATCACTACTAGTAATATAAACTGGTACGATACGTTGGCCCGAAGTTTGCAATTATGGTTTTTGCGCTATCTCATATGCGTAGAATCTTATACGATTTTCCATACTTTCCGAAAACCTACATATATGTATATTCCGATATGATTAAGACAAAATGCATTGATAGGCTACGGTGGAAGCTACGATCACAAAATGGAAATGCTTAATGCGATTGTACGCCCCGAGTGGCAATCGAATGCCGGAAATGAACGTTCGGCGCAAGACGAAGGTCGTGGCGTCTTCCGGAACGTGGCCGCCCATGAGTCAAGTGATGTGTAATGTAGTGATATGCAAATATCGAACGTCACTAAACGTGCCTCAGTTGAGTTTTCATTTTAATTAAACGACGATTTAGTGCGGAGTAAAATCTGTGTTCCTATTTTATCTCGTAGAAGAATATGGTATCCTCCGATTTTTACACATCTATAATTGTTACACATGTATGTAGTTTATCATTTACTTTTACTTCGTCTTGCGGATTCCAACACTGAAACGTAAAAAATCGCCGCTCCTCTTGGATCAGTTAAATAATTTTAAAATTCGAATTTGTTACTACATATATCATCAAGTTGAATCGAATAACTATGTAGGTACATAGGTACTCGTAGTTGTAACTTTCAGTATTATCTTGTTATATCACAAAATATTAGTTATTTAAATTACACATTAAATATAATGACATGAAACATAAAATTTACAAATAGAATCCGTTCGGTTTTCAAACATTGTGATATTCCGAGCGAAATCTATTCGCAAACATTATTAATTCCCCATATATGTAGGTATAAGCTATAAATGCGGCCAATACGTCAAGTGCAGATATCGTCAATAACACAAATCAATCGTACTGGGTGTCTGTGCAGCATATAGAGCCCTTCACATTCCCCACCCGCCCCCGTCAATCTCTCCCAATGGGCTCTGATTGATTGATGTCTTAGTATACCAGTTTGGTTACGAAGATTCGCCGGCAATACATCTTTTGGTGAGGTACTTTGAATTGGTCATTATAACGATATTGCGAAATATATTGTTGTCATATCGTAAATAGAATCTGTAGTTCATTTATTTGCAATGCTGCTATTATTAGCATTCATATTAGATCTGTCTTAAGAATTAGAATTTTAATTATCTGTTAGCCCCGTCGCAGCGCTAATAATAAATTAGTATCTTTCCTATTCAAAGTTATATAGAGTCACTTGCAACCGGAAATCACGTCGACAAAAAGATGCGTTGAGGCGGTAACACTGCAGAAGAATCGTAGACATGTTTCTACGATTAAAATGAAATATAATATCGTTTTTACATGTAATAATTACAAAGTGTAAGGAGACTGGCCTCGTGGTCGAGTGGTTAGAGACCCTGACTGCAAAACCGGAGTTCGTGGGTTCGATTCCCACCCAGGACA
>DWGJ01002968.1:0-14397 GCA_018246895.1 Aspitha aspitha aspitha | reverse complement strand
GGTATAATAATAGTACATACGTATCGTCACGCCAGGTCCGTAAGGGGTGGGCAGAAAGCAGCGATTGCCAAATATCCCTGTTCTTACAAACCTGCCGTGCTTCGTCTACATTCATCACTTTCCTACGTACACGCCGGTTTTTGATGGCTTAAGTGGACGAAGTTGGGTGTGGTCCAAATTTTTTAAATAATCGACAGTTAAATTTTCGACTAGTTTTTTTATCAAGATACTTTCGAGCATCGTCATATTAATATATGTATAACTTATAACATTCGCCGAGTTCGGTCCGTTTCGCGGCTATTTTACAGTAGCCTAGTGGACTTGACCACGCGTTGCCGTGGCTATACATTTCAAATCATATATGTCAAATATCGTGCGTTCAGAAATTTATTTTATGTAAAATTTTGTTGACAATTGACATTTATTATTTATTCATTTTATAAAAGCTATCCTATCTTTTAAGTTGGATCAAATGATAAGTATGTACAAAATTTCATTGGAATGCTTTCAGTGGTTTTGGAGATTTCTGCAAACGAACACCGTGACACGGAATTTTTTATATTTAACAGTAGATTTGTACCAACGGCCAATGATTGTATGCTGGTTTTGCAAAGTTATTCTCGAATGTGTTCTTCCTTGTCTTCTGGACTGGCCTCGTGGTCGAGTGGTCAGAGACCCTGACTGTAAAACCGGAGCTCGTGGCTCCCATTTCCACCCGGGACGAACGTTTGTGTGATGAACACATTTGTTCTGTCTGGTCGTAATAAAAATATCTATATAAGTACTATATCATATGTATGTTTATCAGCTGTCCGGTCACCATGACACAGGCATGAGACAGCCGTGTGTGCAATTGTCCCTAGTCCCCAGTCCCCAGTTGTCTTCCTCTCTTTCGTCCCATTTGTCAATCACTTGGTCCACTTTCCGTCGCACTCGTGACCATCCCCTCCGTTTCGGTGCACGACCTTAGCCCGCCCATACATCTCGACTCCCCTTGACATGTTTCAAGAGTCCTCTACGTCTGCGGAGTCCTCTACACTTCACGGTGATTTCTGTCGCCTACGGATGTCAAGGAGCTTCGCAACCGTAACCGAAACTATCGGATATCTATAGATTTATAATAAATCTGTAGAGAGCTCAATTCTGTCTGTCTGTTATAGTACCGTTATAGTAATAAAAACTACTAGACGGATTTTAACGATGCTTGGTACAATTATTTTTCATACTCCTGAGCTGGTTATAGTATACTTTTCATCGCGTTACAATCAATAGGAGCAGAGCAGTGAAGGGAAATGTTGGGAAAACGGGAGAAATTACTCCATTTTTTAAGCTCCTACATCCATAAATAGTGGAGAAATACTGTTTTATATTTATACTTATGCGAAGCCGGGGCGGGCCGCTAGTGATAAACAATTTACATAACTCAGTGTGCAGATTTATAGAATTAGGTATACGACATAAGTACTGATTGCATTTGTGTCATTAAACATTCTTAAAGCATGTAAAAAATGTATTTGAGTCGCCGACTATTGTTGCATTTTCCTTAATACGTATAGATGCAATTTCAGTACTGATATCAAAATGTGTAATGTACAAGTGTAATGAACGATTTGGTATTTAAAGGGGAATTAAGGATTAACACAATTTAGTTTTGAAAGACAAACGACGAAATCCTTTTGTAAATAAGAAATTTTATTTGATATTTTGTTAGAATGAGATAAACGTCGTAAAAACCTTTTTTAAACATATTCTCTTCTTGATGATATAATTTTTTAATTAAGGCAGAGGGAAATTAGTAGTCCATGTTGTGATTACTTGTAATTGTGAGATCAGTTAGCATTAGTTAGTAATCCAATAAATAAATAAATAAATAAATGAGTACAGTAATAATATGGTTATATTACAAAATTCAAGGAAAATGAGTATTAGCTTGGTTTACATATAAAATGTCCTTTTACAGGATTTTCTACATAGACTCAAAATATTCTAGAAGACACTTCCTTGACTCTCACTTTGTTGATAATATCGATCTCGATTGATCAATCGAGCATTTTCTTCAATAGTTTTGTTCAACCTTGAAATGACGCCTTTCAATAGCTTTTTTTAAAATTAACATTATTACGTTTTCTGGTAAAAGTAATAAAAAAAAATTTTAAACCATAATCACCGTATGCACACATCTTCATACTTACTTTATATTTGATACGACAAAACCGCTAAACAAAAGTGTAAAAGTTGATACAAGGTTGACATACCTACTTGACTCTTTTGCTGACTCTTAAGAAACCACGCTGATAAATTTGATATACATACTTAGAGCCAGCTAGGCTAGCTAGCCTTGCTATAAATAACTTAATATTTTTATGTATATCAAAGTAGTGTATAGAATAAAAACAATATCTGCCTTCGTCAAATTCAATACTGACTTGTCATTTTGTTGGGGTCCCTGTATCGTATGTATATTTTTTATAATAACAACTATTGATATCTTGGGACAAAAGAAATATAGTAGGTATACCTGTTCATTAACGACCACATTAATGCCGACTTAAACTAAGCAGTCTACCTTAAGTTGTTGATTGGTACCTAATTAAAATTTTCCAAAAGGAGCTTTTCCAGAATATCGTTACATATACAACACTTAGCACGAACCGCGGCCATCGACTGCTAATTTATTTAGTTAACGCAGAACGATGCACTGACTCACAAGTTCCTGATGTCATACATATAATAAAAAAGGTGTAATTTCTTGATTACGTGTTAATGAACATGCAATACTTTTAACAGCTATTATTGAAATGTAATAAATTTTAAAATCTCATTTCCTATGAATGAATTCAAATTTATGTATTTGAATATAATGACATCAAAAAAACTGAAACTATTTTAGAAAATGTTACATATTATATAGTGGTTTTTAGATATGTATGTGCTCATAGTCTATTTTCATATATTTCTATAATTACAAATTTTATTTTGTATGTGAAATCTCGTCACCAATTTACATAAATATGTAAGTACTCGTATGTAGGTACATTAACTTTATTGCGGTATAATTTATCTTTATTACAAATTTGTTTCGAAGTAGTATGTTAAAATAAAGGTAACTGAACTGAACACTGTCTAGGATGTTTAGGATCGCTTGTGATACACAGTCAGATTTATTATCAAAGAACTTAGCGTTCTAAAATACATAATTATTTCAATTTAAGTATCCATCGTATGCGTCAAATGAACATTGTTTTTTGCTTATTTGCAAAAGTCGTCTGTCTCTACCTGAAAGGAACAACTTTTGGGATATGTAAAACAGGGCGCTTAATTACACTGATCGCGACGAGCAGCGAGGTGGCGGGGCGACGGCGGGGGGCGGCGGGCCGACGGCTCTCGCCTCTCGGTCAATGCTCGACGACCAGCATTTGGCAGTGGAAGGTCGCCGCGCGGCCTTCTTTCAACGGACCATCTAATGTATCCGCTCCGGACACCCTGTGTTTATTGAGATACACTAACTGTTATGCCCACTTTGTCGTATTACATGTAGGCTGTGTATATACACTGAGTTACATTAAGATCCTAATCCGATTTGAAAAAGTAATTGGATTTTATTAAATTTAATATAACAACCAGCACGGAGCAAATAAAAAATAAAATCAATCGTAAAAAAAATTAATTTATTTGTACTCTATATAGTCCATTGTAAACATTAAAATATTCATCACACGGACATTATCATACATAATAGCTTAATAAGTCTTTCCTGCGAATACCTTTGTGGGAACGGCGGGGACTGAGTCACATCACGCAAATCGTACGATCCCTTTCTGTTGAATAATTTGAACGGATGCAGTCATAAAAACTTATTACCTTGACCAAAAGACGCTTATTGCGATATCGCTTACTTTAGAAATATAATATTGTAAAGATGAGGTCGACTTAAGTATTTATGTATGTGGCGTGTTCCATGCCATCCTTGACGAAGGCACATCGTAATACTCGATGTTGTTGACTTTGAAAAATTGATTCTGTAAGCAATTAAGGTTCATTCAATTTTCGAATAGGAGAATTTTGTATAAAAGTATGCATGGACTTTCAAAAGAGACGCTAAAAATGTTGTGCCAAACGTGATAGATAAAAAATGATCGTATCATATTCTGTCCGGGCGTCTGAGTGAAGCGTGTAACATGCTTCACAGAGATGTACATACATAGTGACCTCGAAATGAAAATCATGCAGCACTCCCGACCGTTATAATAACAAGATCATTTATCAACTGTGTATTTGTTTCTGTCTGTATATGCGTATTAAGATAGAGATTAGATTAGGTAGGTACATGTTTTATTATAATGCAAAAGCGTTTTTTAGTTTGCTCTGGACTAATTCAGGCGAAACTCTAAAGTTAGTGCATGAAAATGCTAGCTATAATAAGAACATATTTACTAACTTTTTACTTCAGGCTTCTGTGAATAATCTTCCTTAGTATCATATCATCACGATCTCGATAACATCACGATTATTGAAGCACTAAATTAATACACAGACGGAAGTACTTATATATTCCGTTATCATGACTTCGCTATTAAAATTGAAGTCTCATAAACGGATGTCTTTTTAAGAATAATACGTATTTGAACGTTTGCGGGTTTGCGGGTATATTTACACAAACAGTAAGTATCAAAATAATTAAATTCATACAATTAATTAGGTTTTTGAAATATTTACTACCAGTATAAATCATGTACCTACCTACAAATCCGACTTTTTCACTGTTTCGCTATTCAGTTTTAGGCAATAATCTACCAATGGCCTAATTCGTATTGTCAGACTTAATACAGCATATAAAATATTATATAGGTACTAGCTGTGCCCGCGACTTGGTCCGCATTTGTATTTAATATAAAATAATAATAAATATATACATACATACATTTCGTCACGTCAGGTCCCTAATGGGACAAAATAATAATAATTAGTATAAAATAGTTATAAAGAGCATATCTGCATAGCCAGTGAAAGTCCCGTCAAAATCGGTCCAGCCGTTCCAGAGATTTTATATAATTCTAATAAAAAATAGCCTAAGTTAATTCTTTTTACATCAGCTATCTGCAACTTAAAGTCCCGTCAAAATCGGTCCAGCTGGTCCGGAGATTAGCCGGAACAAACAGACAGACACAAAAATTATAAAATATGTTATTTTAGTATACCTATGTACCGTGTATTATGTATACATTTAGTAAAAAGTGGTTATTTTAATATTACGAAGAGACACTCCAATGTTATTTATTTGTACAGATTTTATAAGATCTGTGAGGTGTGCAAGTAAATAATGCAATCATTTAAAGATTCCCTTAAAATCTCCTCTCTCCCCAAGAGTGTATTCCTGGATCTGGATGAGGCCTGCAGCTGTTTCCATGGCACTACTGTAATATAAACTGCTACAGATCGATGATCTGTCTATGAACCTATCTGTAGGAAGTTCTATGAACGCACTAACGGTATCTAACAAGACTTTACCACTTACAATAACAACCGGGATCGCTTAGCGGCTAACGAGCCCTTTAAAGCTTATAAAAGCTTGGTCGGGTACTACCGGTGCTGCTTAACTTCTAAAAAACATATGAAATCGTACGTAATCTAGGTATGCCTACATGTTTTTCACATCACTTTCATTATACACATCATTGTATAATATATTTTCAATATAGGTACATCGTTTATATCTCCTAATAAAACAACAGGCAACGTAGAAGCTAAAATGATAATCATATATGAGTTATGTATAGGTATACATAAATATGTATGAAGGAATATTAATTTGTCAGCCGATTAGATGTCAGTGAATTATTTTGATCTATTTTGAGCATTCCAATTAAGGTTTTAAAGAGCAATAATACCAGTTGTCATTATTATTTTATTACTGCGCTATAAAATGAGGCTCGTACAAGCGTAAAAGCGACAAGAATATTTCTTGAAAAACCACTGAGTATTAGGTATGATACTTGTAAATTGGATATAGCCGATAAAGAAAATATTTGAATATATTTATATTTAAGGTGAAAAAATTTGAAGATTCAAATGATATTCATTCATATACAAAAAATGTACTGCATGTCCATTCCCAACATTTTTAAACTGGTTATACGATTTATGAGGATGCGTGAAATAAAGTTTTGTAATTGCAATTCTAAGCCCACGTGCCTTTTTTATCAATTTGTATCGTTAGGTGGCTATATTTTATAGCTGCGTCCTTGCGAAGGCCGATCTTCTGCTTATTATATTAAGTGGTGATTAACGTATAACTTCTGAACCATGGAGACGTGACGAGACCAGCTATTACGCAAACCTGTGGCACGATCTTTAAGGAAGTAACCTTTAACTTCTGACACTGTACAAATAAATATTAGTAATACATTATTAGGCATGCACGATTTTATTGAATTAGCCAAATAATAAAATAACATTCAATAAGAAAATTATTTTGAAGTGCCTACTAAATGTAATTCTACATAAATATGGAAGATATATGACAATTAAACTAAGCATCGTACACTATTCCAATGGATCTGTATTTAAGGTTCTTTCAATTTTTCGCTACATATACTCGTATATTTATAATCGTAACAAATCATCGTGCGAATAGATACCGACGCTGACGACCATTATTCAGAGATGCCATATTGTCATTTGACTCGTTAAAAATGAAAGGGAAATTTGAATTTAGAATGGTTGTTTAATTTGTAAATGTGGTGCGTTATATTTCGTTTGAAAATGTGCTTTTTTAAAACTAAATTCAAATAACATCTAGCTTAATGTTTTTGAATGACTTCTGGAATATAGCGGATCCACTGGTTCAATAGAGCAGGAATAAAGTTAACAATGGAAAATAATCCATGTGCCCATTAACATGTAAATGTTAATAATAGTGTCTCTAATCATCAACGCATGATAGTAGTACTCAATAGTACCTATATTATAATGGAGGTAGGTAGGAACCTAGCATAGAACTTCACGTGAATATTTTCAATATCGTAAACAATATTGCATGTTTAAGTCCACTCTATGGCGTTGGTTTTTATTGTTTGGTTTTTTATCTAGATATGTCTACATGAAAAAACATCATATTACAATAATTAACATAATAACACCTGGACTTGTTTTTTGTGACCAAAATAGTTTTAGATCAGTTACTAACTTTTGTATATTGTTGCATGTACAACTAATGTAATGGACAGACGTTCCACAAATCGAGGTTTACAAATAGGCAATAAATAAACGTATTTAAAATCGATATGTACGAGTGTGTTAACCAGTGATAATGAATGATACGCTCTTCATGATGAAGCGCTAGTAGCTGGAACGCGGTTACCGATCTGTACCCAATGTTAAGCGACATTGCACTAGTGATTTTTTTTTAGCAGCGTCTCTACGATTCGGAGAGCGTATTAAGCGGTCGGTCCCGGCCCTGGTCTATGTATAAACATCTGATTACCTAATAATCCATATACACCAATACGCTCTGGAGCCGCGTAGTAGAGCATACTGCAGTCTTTTTTCAGTTACGGGGAGCGAGACTAATGCCCAGCAGAGAAACAATACCAGCGGTAGAAACGGAGCAATCGGAACCGTTGCTACCGTACGATTCATCAGTCCTCAGACATCCTTTACATATTACGATTCATCAGGCGACAGACATCCTTTACATATTACGATTCATCAGGCTTCGGACATCTTTTACATATTATTACATAGACCTTCCTACAATTTTACAACAGTGACGGTAATACTGTGTTCTGTGTTTTAAAGTGTAGAAAGGTGATATACGCGAGCAACTCACATTCGATAATATTAGGTGATACTATTGATTATAGTTATAACATAACAAAACAAAGAAATATCGATGTCAAGTACCTACCTATTCATTATAAATATTCAAACAGCAAACATCCAAACACTTTTAGGTTGCTATATCGCTATAAGGCTTGTAACATAGTAACGATGTAAGCCCAAATATAGTAAAATCAATTAAGTAGACGTCTAGGATTATAAATGATCGTTTTAATAAAATGTCGCTCATGCGTTGCAAGCTTCGGGAGACGGTGGATGCGCTAAGCAGCGCGACATGATTGATGTTGGGCGGAGGCGCAGTGAAAGCATTCGCGCTATGTATGTACCTACATGCCCACTACATGAGCCGTAGCGGTATCGAACCCTACCACCGAAACCACATACCCAAAACACGCGTTACAATTTTTCTCCTACATTGCACAATACGAATTTGTTAACGGGAACCGGTCATCTACATTCGACTTTTTTATTTATGTACGGGCGGGTATAAATTGATAATGTTGGTAATTTGGCGCCCGGCCCGAATGCCGTTGCCCGCTGCTCTAATGAGTTTATAATGGACATAATAATGTAGCATGATGATATATTTTCCAAATCAATGTCTAGGTCGAGCACGTTAAACAAGTTTATATGCGATAAGTTCATCTCGCGCTAATCAACTCCTTGTAGGGTGTTACGATACGCAGAAACCTCGTAAATGGAAAAATTATAGCTCACCATATAGTTAAATTACCACAGTATTTTACCACAGTATATTAATAAATAGATGGGAACAGGTAAGATTAGCTTAATAATAAATACAATTCAGACCCACAACCCTACTCTCTAATTACAGTATACATATATGTATGTACATTCCCAAATTATATGTAAACAATGTTCCTGACCTATCTAATTTCACTGTCACGTGTCTGTCCAGAAAGATTCAAGTAAGGACTCCTCTCTCTCTCTCAGCAAATAAGACGGTATCTACCTACTCATTATACAAACCGATCGTTGATTAGATTATTTTTAAATCTCTATCGTATTTTCAAATTAGGTACTCGATAGTCAACTTTTTTATGATGAATAAATATTCTTATCTTGTAGGATATCCTCTGCGTCACAATGGAAAACGAATCCATTAGAGCGGTCAAACTTGTTTAAAAGTGAAAATCGCAAAGTTATTCACTGCGAATTAAATAACTGTTAACGATGTGACAGTAACACTTATCAAGATCTACCGAAGCGGAACCGAATATCGTAAATATGTGTAGACTACTTACATATATGCATAAACTAGGTACTGCAGGTACACAGTCACAGCATAATTTGTTTCAGTTGTTGTTGTTGAGTATTTCAACCCTAGTGAAATGTCACTACTTTCCGAATTCGCTTAAAAAGTTATTTATGTTACTCCTGTATATGGTTCGTATAGTTAAAGTCCTGCAGTATCTCCTAACCAAATTTGAAAAAAATCAGTTCAGCCGTTTACAAGTGAAACTGTAACAGAGACATTCAGAATTTGTGTCGCTTTAATTCTATAAATATGACCATCTAAATTAATAGTACCTATATAAAATTATTAAGTTTAGATGATACCTAACTACATTTAACAAAAAAATATATACTAAATATAAGAAAGTAGCGTATTTAATGTTGAACGTGTAACATACATACATGCTCAATTGAATATCGATAATATTAAAATATATACTTTGTAACATGATTATATTAAACTACTAGCGGCCCGCCCCGGCTTCATATGGGTATAAAACAGTATTTCTTCACTATTTAATGGATATAGGAGCTTAAAAAATGAAGTAACTTCTCCCGTTTTCCCAACATTTCCCCTCACTGCTCTGCCCCTATTGATTGTAGCGTGATGAAAAGTACCTATGATGAAAAGTAACCAGCTCATGAGTATGAAAAATAATTGTACCAAGTTTCGTTAAAACCCGTCGAGTAGTTTTTGTTTTTATAACGGTTATACAGACAGACAGAATTGACCTTTCTACAGATTTATTATAAGTATAGATATAGATGTAGCTGTGCGCGCGGTTTCGCCCCCGTGGAAATCAATATTTTCACATTTTTGCAACATTTGTCACTGCTGCTCCACTCCTATTAATAATAGTGTAATTTTATATACAAATAGTCTATAGCCTTTCTCAATAAATTGACTATTCAACATAAAAATATTTTTTTACTTCTAATCAATAGTTCCTGAGATTAGCGCGTTCAACCAAACAAACTCTTCAGCTTTATAATATTAGTATTATATTAAATATATATTTATAAATTGGTACTAACGTGCCAAGACAAGGTACGGAGAGACGAAATAAAATTAATGTTGTTTAGAACAAAAAAACTTTCTAATTATGTATCGTTCCTTGCAATTTGTACTCATGTTTCGTAGAAGTTATTAGACATCTAAATTAAAACTTTGTCCCGGTCCCGAACACGTAATTTATTTAGTCTTATTTTGTTATACACTTATACACTTATTTGGTTCGAAAATACCAGCAATAAACTAGCGATTTGGAATTCAATCTCTCAGAATGCGGATTTGGGGCCTCTACGCATCACCAACTTTATGACGTATACGATTCTTAGATTAGTTACCATTCACTGTAACAGTGAAATAAAACGTAATGAGGAATATTATCCGCCAAAAGTCTTCCATAATATATCCTAAGACGTGTAAAATTGTCCCCACCTGTACTTAGCTAGCGCGATATATCGTCGCAGGACAGCATAGAAGAGTCAAGTTCTTCTTGAAGAAATCCATGAACGATAAATAGGTTGATAAGAAAAATGTGACGTTAGAATAGAACAGGCTGATGCGATATATGAGAGGTAACCTCTCATAGGTTAGATAAAAAATTGGCAATTGGAAAAAACTTATGCGCTTTAAATAACTAATAATTTTTTGTTATTATTAGACAATTCCCTTGAAAAATTATAAATAACTGTAAGAGAATCCCTTCATATTTACCCTTCGTCTCAATAGATAGTGACTAGTAAAATTTGAAAGCGTCTTTTTCATGATGGAGACTGTACGTTGATGACTCAGTCAATTAGAACTGTTTTTGCGTATTTGAGTGATGAAATTTGAGCAATAAAACCATCATTTACCGTTTGGATAATAACTGTTGAAAAATTATGTACTTCCATCAAAAGTGATGGATAGGTAATATTAAACTGACTTTTTATAGTAAAAAGGAACATCAGAAAGATTATAGTCTGTTTCATCTTTTCAACTCAATTTAATCTCAAAAAAATATTATACTACTTCACGTTTTATTCATGATCTTTGGATAGATTTTTACGTTTCTTTTCACTTTATTTAGCAGTCGATTTATGTCGCTTATATGAGCTATGTCGATACTTGGATATTATATATAAATAAGTACCAACCTACCCCGATACAAAAAAAGTTAAGAAATAAGTAATCCACAACGAAATAACTTTTTGTGGAAATCTTTAAGATTATAAATTGTAAATATTATTTTAAAAAATATGTTTTCATGTAACAGTGAGCAAATTATTCAGCAAATTTGTAGGTGGTAGACTATATACGGTTCGCCCGGGGAAGTACCACCGCCACGCCTATTTCTGTGTTTCGGTCCGAAGGGTAGAGTAGGTAGTAGTCCTCAAAAGTAGCAACGCATCTGTGACCGACTTCTGACAAGGTAACTACATACCAACACTCACTAACTGCACCTACTAACAAATACTAACTGGACTAATATCACCAACATACTCACCAACGGATTCTTATTAACAGCTTATACTAATCGAATTCACACTAACTACATCCCTGTTAGGAATCAGTTACAGATGTCTATGGGCTGCAGCAGCCACTTGTGACTGCTGCCTGCTCGTTTGCTACTCTATACTAAAAAAAATAACTTAGTCCGACGATCGATTGCTAAATTTAATTTTTGAAAGTATATATTTAATCTTACGTCTATTATGACTCTATATTATAGGATCCTATAAAAAGACCTGAAAAGCTTTAATACTCTCCTCCTTCAATTTAGATTTTAATAGAAATCACGTAAAGCCAGTTTCACAGTTTAAATACCATACCAACGCTGTGCATAATACAGAGATTTAATTTTATTTCAAAAAATAAGTACTTGGAAACAAGTATAAATTATTTAAAATGGAGATGGTAATAGAACAATTGCAGTATTTGTGCAATGTTAAAGAGCAAGACGTGAGCGCGGTCTGCGCGGCGCGCGCCAGCGCCTTAGTGGCCGGCGGCCACGCGGGGTGACGCCATGGCTCCTAGATCTTCCTCATATTGTGACTCATAGTGCCAAGTTCGTGACCTGATGTACGGATTTTGTTCACTGGTCCGTTTAAGTAGCCTTCGGGATGACTAACATTTTGCACGTACCTATTACTGATAATTTGTGCACGGAATCGCCTTTTTGTTCTTCATTAATTAAGTTGGAAATACCATTAAGTCTCCACTAACTATAAAAATGTTATAAAACATCCGGATTTAACAGTAGTAATACAATTTCTACATCTATTAATATGCACTACATAGGTTACTTGAATAATATACTCGTAATACTTGAATAATCAACGGAGGAAGTGTTCATTGCATTGAAATAAAATGTATATTGATAATTTCTATAGGCTGTTAAAAGGTTTCTGTTTAATTTGAATATTGCCGAGAAGATAATAATAACTCATCCTATTATCAATAAAATTTTCTATACAAAATGCTTTTATTTCAAACGCATCAGCCAATGTACCTATAGATAACTTCGTTAGAGTAGCGCTATTAGTTTAGAACGCTTTAAGTGCCGTGTGAATTAAATTATAAATTGATTGAATTTGATTAAAGTTTTAGCACGTAAAGTTAGCAAATAAAAATTTAAGCATTCTTACTTTCACTCTTTCATCAGATTGAAACATATCGAGTGTAACTAATTCTTACTACACCTTTAAGAAAAGAAAGAAGAACATTAAAAAGTTATCATTTAAAGCCCGAGTTATCACTTAAAACGATTTCTTACGAGGACTTAACTCGAAATACAATAGTGGACAATTCCAAACAAATAATAGGTAGATTAGGTAGGGTAATGTTACCGAAAATTTGTATAGTCCAGAATTATATGCAATGTCTATGAATGCTTTTATGTCTACAACGAATACGGATACATATGTATGTAAATGCCTAAGGATTGTATTGCATTGTAAACATTCAGTAACCAGTAGACATAAAATGGTATGGTATTAGAAAAAGTATGACGCGGAATAGTAATGAAATGAAATTATTTAAAATTAAATTAAATATTTTAAAATTTACACAATAAAATTAGTTTTACCAAATATCGTTGAATTAATTTCAATACCTATTTCCTATTCCTACTATTCGGTTAGGTTTTCTATGGAATTCCAAAGATGACATGCCTAACAAGGTTAAAAACGCTGTAAATGTAAAGGATTTACAACCTGTAATTAGTAAAATTATTTGTTCATATTAGTTTCGATTTGCTACAAATTTTAAGTTTCCGCGCGACGTCGGCTTACTGTAGGTACCTACATACATACATATGTATGTACCGTTTGCTTGAATTACGATCATGATACAAGATACATATTTGCGTTATGCTCTCCTAGTTCATCGTATATCGTTGAGTAAGTCGCAAATAGTGTAACGAGCATCCGGCTGAGCGCGTCTTATGATAATACCTGTTTCATACCTATCAGTGTTCATTACGACAACACGACGGGACGAGCATCAATTTCTTATTTCCTTATACATATTGGGGGGACAAGCACTGCAGCTGTCAATGTACAAAACATGGATCATCTTTGCAACCTCATTACATATTCGTACATCTCGTAGTGTTGCGAATACTATCATTATATTGGACAAAACATTAGGTAGATTGCCCTAGATACAGGATACATACATAAATTTAGGTAGATTGCCCTAGATACAGGATACATAAATTTATATTTTCTAAACATTTAATTAAACTTGCCGTTAATTTTATAAAAACTAATTAATCTGTTTCATGCCAAGTGCGACCTACCTGTACAAATATTGAGTGTGTGTAGATACGAGTATGTATTCCGTAATGCATCTATTTAGAAATAAGAATATGTAACTGTGAGCACGATTGACCGGCGCTATCTTTCGTGTCGCATCTCGCAGTAGCGAGATAAAGACATTAGATACTTCTAGACACAGCAACTAACTTTTTGAACCGTAATTTATTCGAAAACTTTATTAAAATGACATTAATTCAATATTTACAGTAATAGGCATTGATATCTAATAACTTAATATAGCCTCGCTTGACGCATTACAAACATGTAGATACTAGTATATGTATATAGCCTTACGCTAATTGAAGGTATAAGTAAGCGATATTTCTAAATGTTGTTGTAGCTATTGACTTCGTACCCACTTTAACAATATATTATTATATTACAATATATCAAAACATATATCGCTGCTTTTCATGAATACACAACTCAAAATTTTGAAAATACCAGTTTATAACACAAATAAATCCAAAACATTCCTTATTTCATACTCAGTAA
>DWGJ01002967.1:0-14400 GCA_018246895.1 Aspitha aspitha aspitha | reverse complement strand
GGAGGGTGACATCACACCTTCAATGTCTGTTAGTCCATCAACAGTACATTGAAATTTAATACGTAGTGGAAACGATGAAAAACCCAAATTATAAATTGAAAGGAAAATTTATTTAAAATTCCGACAAAAATATACGCACACATACATATTGTAACATGAAACAATGTATACATAAGTGTAAGTTATGTAGCTAAAATTAAAACCTGTTTTATTGAATATTTTTAACAAAAAATTTGCAAATTTCCGTATTAACTGAATTGTTATAGCAAAGCACACAACCAACTCAACAACAATAATGTTTTATTAAAACCAACAGTACTTTATGTATGGGTGTATGAATGATATTAACGTAACAGTAGCATTAAATATAAGTAAGCAAAGGAAATAATATAAATGTTTATAATCTATATTTTTTCTTGGGAGTAAGTATAAGTACTAACGATTATGCAGTTTTAATAACGCACCTACTGAGTATTGCAAGTACTCGTAACGTTAACTGATCACTGGTCAGCTATTATACCAGCATCCGTACAGCTATAATAACAGTGTGTGAATATCCATAGTGCATATGTATACAATACGTAAAGAATATCCCCGCACATTATATATTGATAAAAATACTGAGTCGGTTTACGTTAACATTCAAATTATGTAATCATGATTATTTTCGGGCTTGATAGTTAAAAATAAAATTATCCTCTAATATACCAGTGCTTTTAAATATTAATAAGTTTGTTATGCTTATGTATGGCTTAGGTATGGACTCGTATGTGTATGCATGAAGCAAACAAGTCATATCGATGATTTAGACGACGTCCGTGACATAAATATCTTTAACAACTTGCACAAATAAACTGACCAATTTATAGTTCTATCAAAGACGACATACTCATCGAAACGATCATATAAAAACAAATTACGTATAAAACTTTAAAAAACAAGCGAATAATTTGAATAATAAGGGCTTAGAGTAAAGTAAACATTTTGTAGTGTACATTTTGTGTCATACATTCAATTGATACTTACATGTTGCTATTAAGAATGAATGCACTAATTAAAAGAACTGTACACTTTTCTAACGTTAGAATGTCATAAGCGCGGGAACGGGTGCGCATGCGCAGTGCCCGATCGAGAGTGACGTGCGCGGAAGCCGGCTCACCGCGATTTATATCAACATTTAACAGTTATGTTTGTTTCGACCGCAGCACGCACAGAAGTGGCTTGGGCGAATCCTTACCAGTAGTCGAACCTTCACAAGAATACATAACACGCACAACTTTTGTACTCCTCAAACTTTAAAGATGCATAAGGTGAACTCGTCTCCTTGCGTACGTATACGAGCTGAAGTGACTTAAGAGAAGGTCGAGTGCATTTGTAAAATACTTATATTTTATATAGTTTTTTGCTAGCTATGTGTTACTAAACAGGTAAGGTCATCTAATATTTCAATGAGTATACCCAGAACTAAAAATCATGTATCTAAATAATGAGCATTCATTGAAACCTAATTACATAATTATTATGCATATATATATGCATACTATTAATCCCTGGAGATAAATGAAAAAAGCGCCACCCATTAGGCAACTTAATTATAATAATGTACTTATATAATTTGTATATCCAAAAATAAAATTGTCCCTTTACCTGGCTTTTGAGACTTCGATAAAATTTTAAGTTTGCCATTGACCCAGAAGAATTGAAAACGAGATTTAGTGAAATAACATTTCAAATATTACATTTACAGAATGATCACATCACAGATCATGATCACAGATGCGATGCAGCATAATATCAATACCTACAACAAATTTGCGAAGATATTTCCAAGATATTTGCGAAGATATTTAGAAAGGGCTAGTATTATCAGGGAAAATTCGATGGCACCAGAAAATACTGGTATAGCGCACCTAGATCAATGTATTTGCTGGTAGGTTTCATAAAAAAGACAATTCTATTGCTTCTTAACTTTCTCGTCCGACCGATTTCGAGCGCGCGAAATCGAATGAAATGTAAAAGAAAACGAAGAAATGGCATAGAAAGGTCGCAGCGAACGATGCCAAGTTTATTATGGAAACAGCTTGACCGTATTGGAAACATAATAAACACAAGGTTATATTAAATTACATGATTTTATAAAATGTATTTAAGCACGTGTGTCTTCTCGTTATTGCAGCGTCTCATTTTTTGAACCAAGCTCGCATCGACGCTTAACGGAAATAAAATTATAGAATCTGATGAGGCGATAAAATGTCCAGAAGCTATTTTAATTATAATTGAATGAACTTTAAATTGTACGTAGCTTTTTCTTTCTTAATTAAAGTTTACATTGCAAATTTATTAAATAGGAAATGCTTTTAAGGTATTCATAAAATAGTGAATACAACACAATACAGTGGCAATAAATTTATTTTAATACGTTTTATGCGGCAACTTTCGACTTATGTAAGCGATCGAGCAACTTTTGCATATTGTGACACTGTTTAAGCTGTTTTTATTTAAAAGCATTGTATGGAAATAGGCGGAAATACTTTCGAAAACTATTTATAAACTTTCTGAAAACATACCTCTTTGAAATCTTGTATCAAAATGTCCTGAAGTTATATTTTCGTGTATAAAAAAATTAAGTTTAAAAGCAGAACAACAAAGTCATTTATCATTTCAAGCTTTAACATAATTAATTATCAAACGTTCAAACCGGTAAAGTACAGGTATTCAAACGGCTTTAAAAACCATGATTATTCCAATCATGGAAATTAAACCGTTTGCAAATTACAAATTTGCCTATCACAGTACTTAACACGTTTATTAATAGCGCCATAAATCTCAATCAAGCGGACTGTCGTCCAATATGTGGCACATGAGAACATGAAGAATTCACGGCGACACATTAACTTGTACGCTTTGACACTCGTTCTGAATGTGCTCAAACTGTATTTCTGCACGGTAAAACTGTAGCCATGTAACATCGGAGGGTAGATGCAAAAATTTTAAAATGAAGCAAATTTCACTCAAAAAAATTGACAAATATTTCTTTTTCGGACTCGGTGTGGCCAGATCGAAAGCTTAACAAAGTCGCCAGCAAGCCAGCAAGCCGAAGGGAAGGTTTATAGGTTTACTTATTGTGCAGATTATGAAATAAATCAGCAGTTTCTACATAAAACAAACAATATTTCTGTTGTGGTCGTTGAAGTGTGGAATTTTTTAAGTAGGTAATTTATAGCAGAAGGGCGAATTTAAAACATGCGGTTTCACAAAACGCCATATAAATATTACGTCTTCTGTACAACTGAATGTACGGCATAATCGATTGAAATAAATGACAAAAGCACAATTTGGTACATACAAAATATATATAGTACAATGCAATGTACAAAAATTATGCAGTATTTACCTACCCTTAAATATAAGTACTAGTAGGCTGACATATTTGAAGGCTTTAAATTTTGCATCAGAACTTGCATCTGACTGTAAAACGAAATCTAATTTTAGCTATCAGTCATCGACAAACTAAAGCAAAATGAAGAAAACAGCTCGACCGAGTGCCCGATGCCTTTACGCATTCCATTTTTTCAACGATCCACGCCTTTCGTAGAAGCCACGATACCTACTAAGTTACAATTAACATCGTATAAGAAAATATTTAATACCTACTTAAATATATTCGACGGGAATTCAAGGAACATATTAGGATGTTGGAACATCCGAGTAGGCACTAGGTTTGTAAATAAAACTTTGTCCGTAGATGAATTTTGTGTTGCTATATAAATTTCCGTTACGAAATAACTTATTGAAAGAATGAGATAATTCATATTTTAATACAGCGTCACATAATATTTGCAAGTTTTTAATATACGATAATAAACGTTAAGTTATGAAAGTCCAAAAAATAACAATAACAAAAAAATAATAAATGCCCGTCATTTACACATAAAGGTAAAATCGGATTAATAACAGAAAACGCGATGTTTATAATATAAACTCTATGCCTGCATAATCATAATGTTTATGGAAAATTGATTTTTCACTTCCATATTATCTAGGTACACAGTAGCTAGTAGCGTATTTCGAAAAAGTTGTCATCAAATTCTTTTCACCACTTTGACATTTTTAATTGTTATTGTTTTCCAGGGCCTTTGATATCTAGGAATTGCTCCACCTCTTTCAGTTTATGTTATAATTAATCTATACAAAAAATTCCCAGTAGCACAAAGACAGCAATTAATGTTGGTAGCAAGTTTACGCCTCTCTCCACTTGTTCAAAAACATTAATGAATTATAGACGCCTGGGAAAGGCAAAATGATTAATTCGATGCTTGTTTCTCGTACAACCCGTTCCAACTGGTCCAGCTAACAGCTCGATCTCATCGGATTTCACCAAACGATATCCTACTTATGCCCTAGCAACTCCTTTCATTTACATATTGACTGCACATTTTACGTATACATTAAATAAAAATGCACCTTTTATCTGAAACCAGCTGCATCCCAGTAATAAAATAATAATCAATGAATGACAAAATAAAAATATCTTAACTCAGTAAAATATTTCTTTTAGAATAGGTACTGTGGAACACGAGTAAGAGAAAAAAAATCCTAAAATACTTCACTGTCTAGACTACATCAGCTTTGACTATAGGTTCCTTTGATCGTGACATTCGTCTGAATATATTTTTGTATAAAAAGTATATAATAGCTATTGAAACGAATTTTTTGCTCAATATAGGATCTTATTTAAATTGAAAATAAAATTATTCCTAATCGTCCCATAATTCTGGAGATTTTAATGTTACCGATAATGTCACTGCAGCACAGGATCAATATTAATAACCTTCAATTTCAAAATCAATTTCTCCAATCTACATTTAAATTATTACATTAATTATAAGGATCATACACAGAATGATCTCCATATCTCCATGGCAGTCGGGAGAAATATGTATATACGGGTCTATGTCAGGCGGCGGAAATCAATCTTCGAGCAATCCTTTAAAACATCTTGGATTAAGCTGGAACGATAATTGTATCTGCTTGTTTACCCAACACAGTGTCTGGAACACAAAAACTTTTGTTTTACGACATGAACAAGTGCGATAAAATAACTTTGGATACATACCAATCTCCAATAAGGCGTTCATCTCTTTATCTCCTGTACCTATTTTATGGACAACCCAAAAAGCATAAATAACACTATGCAATTAATAGTTTCATGAATTTGTGAAAGTGCTCTATTTGTAACTATTACTTATAATGAAACTGTTATGAACAAATATTGCATAAGACTAGCAAAACATCTGTTCTAATAGTGACCTGAATACAACCTGATTCATGTTAAGAATAATCCCATAAAAACAACTTCTCTACAAGACCAATGTTAGGATCAACAAAAGTAAGTCAAGTCATGTATTTCAGGGACACTGTACTCGCCTGCGATAAAGGTGACTGTAGCCAAATAATACTTATTTTTAAAATAATTTGATCAAGTCCTTCTTCTAGAGTATCTATAAACTTTCAAAGTTCGAATATTTCGATTTTCCATCAATAGGTATCCTACTTATACTGAACTTGTCCCATTTTTCATATTTATATATTTGGTGGTTTTCCACGCAACTGCAGGAGACCTGGCCCATTCTCTACCACACTGCTCCAGTGCATTTTGATAGAGTTCCATATAATACGGACTTATTATATCAATTACTTTTTCAAATTATTGTCTAATGCTTAATTTGAATTGGGAACGAATAAATAAATACAAATGGTGTTTTGTGTTATATTTACATAAATATTTAAGCAATAGTTTAAATCTTCAACCAAATATCCTCTTCAAAGAGAATGTCCGCGTGTTTTTCTTTACAGGTGGCAAAGGTTCTGCAACAAAAAATTTGTTAATTACATTTTATACGGATCTTAGTCATGATCTTAATTGAGTTTCTTGGATTGAGAGATGTCGGCTTTGACGAATTTCAATGTTTAAGTGTCAAAATGAAAGAATTGATTTCGAGTTTGAAGCAATGGCGAAACAATTTTTGTACCATTGATGATAACTATAGGAACTTTAAACAATTATAAGTAACCTAATTATATAGATACCTGGTTTCACATATTCTTCATAAAACACCGTGGGTTCTTCAATCTGGCCTTCAAAGAGAACTAATCCAAAGTCATTGTCGCGTATAAAGAACAAGAATGGGCGGTCTACACGGAGTTGTACTCCATTTCCTATAAGTGGTACGACCATAGCGGAGGTGGCTGCTGCCGCGACTGTCCCCTGCTCATCCACAATCATCCCAACCTTGTGAAGAAAGCTGTTGACTGTAGGCGATCCACCTTCGAACATCGCTGACAGGTTTGCGTCTTTGGTGAATAGAGTGTTTATTCGCATCTGAAAAGAAACTTTACTTCACTTTTATATACTAGTAGATACCTTTTAAGGATTTAGTCAGCGAGAACTGAAAAAACAATTAAATTGAATAAAGTTATATCAATTAGCGAAGGTACGATTTGAGTACAAATAAGAAGTTGACATGTAGTCTACGAAAAGACATTCTATGTTTAGCCCTAACTGGCCAAAGAAGGCAAACTTTACAGAATACTTTAGAGCAATAACAATTCAATAGATATTGTTACATTTAAATTCGTTTAGCCTCGTCGGAGGCTTAAAGACCTATTGTGCGGGTTAAAAATCTCCGTAATACTGCTTAACCACTAACTACATACATCAATGCCCAGTGTTCCAAGAGCATGATGAGATGTCCCAAAGTTCTCCTGATTGCGGGAAAAAACTGTGTTCAAATTGGGGACTTTGGTGCAAAAAAATATGGTGCACTCACACTTTTCAGCGCAGCGACCATATTCTCATTGTATTCAACGGTGAATTTGGGCATAGACAAAGAGACCTCATTAGGCGTTAGAAGTTGTGATATTTGTGACAAACTCATATACGGAAGATCTCTCACGACTGACGCAAGCCCATCGCGGTCTTGGGGAACCAGCAAGATCATGGAATATCGTTTATCCTGAAAAATAAAAATATATAGCTAATATATTCTTCAAAAACATAAACCTAATAGAAATGAGCAAATGGAGTGTTAAACCAGAAAAAACCTCTACATATAATGTACACAGTAATCTACACAGATTTCAAAAGGTAAAACCTCGAAGAACAGCAGATTATAATTTATACGGTTTACGAGTACTTTAAAGTAACCACTGAAGTATACGGTGGATAGGGTGTTAAAAGATTAAGAAACTGACTGCCTCGCTATTTTGAAAAACTATCACAGCCATAAAAATATCAATAACAATTGACAAAAGCTTTCGGTATTGTTGACAGACAATCAACATAATACATAAAAACGCGTACATATTTATAGAATAGATGGAACAGGAAAACCTTGAAAAATGATAGTCAAGTTGACAAACAGTGATAATGACAGAAATGTAAGTGTCCTTATGGTAGAAGTAGTGCCCGCGCGAGCGTGAAGCGATTGATTAAAATATTCGCGTTGTTTAAAGGAATAGTATAGGTTCAAATTGATACTTGATAAGGGAGTTCCACTGCATGCGCCCGCAAGTTGTCAACGTAAGCGTAGTTCAACTCATCGGTCAGAGACATCATTGCCACATCGATGCAGGCTCCTCGAATATAGAAACAGTCTTTGTGTGTGTAGACAGGATCGAAGGAGTGATGCCATGCCCCCTTGAAGAACAAGGAATTAGTCAGCACCAAATCTGATGTTGGGCTGATATCAGCTGGAAATAGTAATATACAAATAACTATTTATATTTACGTGTTATGCCAAATGAGCCTGACAAATTTGATCAAAGTAGAAAGTGATAAAAGGCTGTCCGGTCCGCAGCCCATCGAAATTTTCAGTCTGGTTACCCCTATGAGAATTGATTATGATTATGTATATGTATGATTAAATTTATCTAAAATGTCATATGATTCGTACAATATTCACACAGAAACAGTTTTCGGTTTACAATAATGTATGTTGCACAGAAAGCTTTTTTGGTTTCCAATAGCTTTTCTTTTTCTAGTACTAAACTAGTACCAAAGGTATGTCTTAGACAATTCCTCCTTACCAGGTTCGATTATATGAGAGATATACGCATTGGTGTTAGCGCTGGTCCAGCTGTTGATTAAGTCGGCCACATTGTTAGGATTTTTGAAGTCAGCATAACGTATTTCCGTATGGTACACTTTACGCAGCATCAGGTCATATTCTCGATTCAGACGCAATTTGTCGGAGACAAAAACGCCGTTTGCATTGTGCAGTTTTGCTCCTGTTTTGTTTGTCTATTTAGGAAAAAAAATATTTACATGTAAGTTTCGGCTGTCACGAATCGCCCGGTAAAACAAAAATTGATGATTATTAAATTTATAATTATGATATGTACCGAATAAATAAAAATGCAACAATTCCTTTATAAAAAAACCAAAAAAATTATAGTATTTTACGCACATAAGAGAATGGAGAACGGTAGCCAAAAGAGTCGTGATGGCACACAGAGCGTCATGCCATTTGCTGTCGTAGCATAGGAGTCACCGTTACAAGCAAGGCGCACTAATACACGCCAACCGTTTCACTTCAAAAAGTTGCCATCAAATGTACTTAATCTTAATAATCACGTACCGAAAGCAAAGATAAGTACAAATTCAACTGCTCCCGATACTCTTCTTTATTTGGCGACAATCTCAAAGCACTTCTGATTTCCGTCTCCGTATTTCCTCTAGCGCCTTCCAATATCATCGCTAATGTGGACTTGACACTGGCTGGGGATACCATAACATTGCCCCACTTGTTTTCAGTGGTGTATCGAAGGAGATCTATATCAAAATAGTTTAGGCGCGAATTTTCGTTTAGGCGTCCGTTTTGACAGTAAAAACATTGAAGGTTGATCAACATGTATACTGTAAGAATATATTTACCATAAATAATAATAAAATAAAAAGGATCAGTCCAAAACTATTTGTAATTTTTTATTCTTTTGAAATTATGGATGGGCATTAATATATGTATAAATTGAAACTTTGAGATAGGGGTGCAAAAATACTTAATTTTTGTATAAATCAGTAGGTATTACAAATACGTAAGTCAAAAAACGAAAATGATTTCTTTTCATGCGGTAAAAAACTTATGTGAAATATCAAGCGATATGCTATTTGACGAAAGAAACCACTAAAGGAAGCTATTTACAAAAATGTATTTTAATGTAATGTTACGAACGCGTCACCGGATTTTTCGCCAGTTTTAATGATCGGAATGACGACAGTAATTTTAAAATCGAACAAAACCGGTTTACGTCAGATATGATCTCTAATTGATCGTTGAACGTTCGCCACTAATTAAGATAAAAGAACTATATAAAAGTAACATGCAATTAACACTGCCCAGGGAATAGTTAACGTTCCTATCTATTATAGTGCATTTACTTTTAAATAACAATAAAATCAGAATTTAAAAGAGTTCCAAGATTTATTCGATCACAACTCACTCAATTTAATAATCTTATTTGACTTACCAATAAATAACATTAAAGCCATTGTAATTCTTGGAATAGATACACTTATCTTATATAACTTTATATGTTAATAACCGACTAAAAACGAACACAATTTTATGACGATGGAAAAATTTTCAATGGTTGTCCAATAAACAAATTACATGCGATTTATACGAGTAGTCAATGAGCTCTGTTTCGAATGGCTGTGAAGTAAGAAATAACGACTTGTTTATAAGACGTGATTCATAGTAGAGTGAGCAACGCTGCTGCACATCAGAATGTACGAGGACATTCACACAAGCGGCAGAACTTAGATGAGCATTGTTTGCCGAGACTTTGAAATTATATTTAGACGTAAGCGAGGAAAAACGTAATTGTCTTATACTGTAGTAAATAAAAATTAATAACTGAGATTATCTACAATTACTTTTCTAATTCACTGGATCGTCTTAAAATATCTATAAAACATTAGATAACAATAGAAAAGTAAGCGATTAATTTTTTAAATAGAGGCTTAGGTGGCTTAAATTTAATTTCTTTACGAGTAACTGCTACGTACCTGCTTTGAAATAAACCCCTTAGTATCCGTATAATTCTGCCATTTGACTGGCTTTTTATTAAAATTAGATAATTCATACACTAACGATACTGGTATCATTGCAACAACCCGTTTGATCGTGGGCGATGTGTCACATTATAATCAGAACAAATGCCGATATAAAACGTAAATAACTAGCAATGTATTTTTGATAAATATCGTATTTAATTAAGTTGTTATAATGTTGACTGTTTCTTGATCTAACGGACTTTGTGAAATAAATAAAATAGTAAATTCTTTAGGCATGCGCACTGTAAGCTATAAATATTTATCATTTCCTTGGTCAGTTACCAACTGGCTTACAAGTTAAAGCAAGTGAGTATGTCGGGGTAATTACATTTAATTCCAAATACATATTGGTAATCGTTTCAAAGCTGACAAGCATTTATTATTGATTTTACGAATGTATGAAAGAACGACAAGAACTACCAAAATAACTTTATCTGGACTACTAGGTTTAAGAGCTGCGAGGACGGAGATCTTATAGACTCACGGATCTACGTCGACTTGTTCATTACGTCATAGCATGCCTATCAACATCAAAAATTGGTCTATCGGCACATTTAAGGTAGTGGAAAATCTTAAAATTTTCTTGAATATTAAATTTATTTTGCTGAATCTAAATTTAGAACCTTACAGGTACCTAACAACTATTAAAGAAACATTTTTATCATTATTAAAAAAAACTAGGTCCAAAATGGTTTTTCCATTAAACTCGCATCAAAATACATTAAATAGGCTTTAGATAGTCTGCAAATAAATCAGTCGGTAAATAATAAATCGGGATTAAAAAAATTATAGACAAAGCTAAACGAAAAACGTGTTTTAATATTTATACAGAAAAATAAAATCGCAGCGCGCGTATAAATGACTAAATTCGATAAAATGAGTTTATAATTATATATGTATACAGATCTGTTTATATTTTATATTATGTTGAGAAATACAACAGGGTCGCGTTCTATTTTACGCCTGTTTTCCTGCGTCGTAAGATAAAGTAGGGTCGTTCAATCTGCCCATGAAGAGCAGTTGCTTCGTAGCTTCGTCCTGGATGAAAAACAAGAACGGCCTGTTCGCCACCACTTCAGCGTTGCTGTCATCCTCACCGAATTTATTGACAATCGATATTTCTGGAATAAAACAAAAGAACAATTAAAGATAAACGTATAATTACGTCCAATATTTCATCCTCATTAGACAATATGTTTACACAACAACAACAAAATACAAAACTCTTAATTTTAATATGTACTCTTAACGTAAATGTAAGACAGGAAACACTTATTGTCCTTCTAGTTTAGAACTTGCACCTAGAAAAAATTCAACCCAGAAAGTTCGAAACAATTTCATAAATGTTGAATGAAACAACTCAATAATATATAGATATATTATGTCCACAGAAAAAGATTTATTATTGTCGTCGATAACGAACATTACAATCAGGATATTTAAATTCCTTGTTAACGACAGCATCGTATATTATTTATGAATGCTTATCTACACTCAATTGTTTTGCTGACATTTATTTACAAACATAAATGGAGGACGGGTATTCCCCGTTGACAGGACAAAACCCGACAATTTTCCAATAATACCTATACTTACGAGAAACCAAGCGGGTATTTTACCTACTTTAACATAGCTTGTATGTGTTTCTATGCATTTGTACCAAAATCTGGAAGCTTACCGGTTGCAGAATACGCCACACTGCCCAACTCATTGACTTCTATGCCTGAACGCTGTAATACTTTAGATATTTTAAGACGTTGCGGTAAATAGTTCCCACGGGAAATACCGGGGAATGACGCAGTATCCTCAAACGCTTGCCTTATGCCCATCTGAGAATTACAGTAAAAACATACATTGGTGTTATTAAGTCTTGCATAGAATTTTAAAATAACATTGACTGGCGGGTATTACTCGGTTACTATAAAAATAACTAGTCATTGAACAAATTCCATAAATCATTCAATGGATAATGCGAAATTTAAATATGTCATTAACCACATTAATGAGCGTCAGCGCAATATTGAAACCACATAATATCAAGAAAACATGCAGTTCTTTAATAAACGCTAGTACTCATTAAACAGTGACTTGTACGACATGTAAGCGTAAAGAATAAAACATGACTCAAAATATACTTATACGCAGACGTAATTATAACTATAGGGGTAACACAGACAGGTCGCCAGAATGTAGATTAATAATCAATGATGGCTGTTTATGTGGGAAAGGTAGATTAGACAAAATATATTAACTGTGGCTTATTTATGTCTTGTTAAAATATACATGAAAGAGAGAGATATTTACGTCCATTAAAAGGAAGCAACTGTTTGTTACATTATGAATTATTTTATCAAATTATATACTTCGATTAACTCAAATATAGCTAAAAGTACAATATACATATGTTATAAACACATTGAATTAACAACTCACCTCTTTCAAAACGTCATCTAAAAGGGTTGTGTATTCGAACTTGAATTTAGGAAGAGTGACGTCTACTAGATGCTCGCGGAGTTGCAGCAGCTCATGGCGCAAACCCGTCACGTCATTGATTATCTGATTTAAACCGGTAAGGGTATCCGGAACTACAACATACGATGCAAATTTGTTGCCCTAAAAAAAAGTATTAATTAAAATCTATTGAAACCTGTAGTACTCTTACTATCGATATGCGTCACGAGATTACGGTGATTCAACAAAATCATCATTAATCAAAAGGAACATTTGCTCTGTTACCAGATTGTCCGAGGACCTGATAACACCAGGATAAGGACTGGTAAAAGTAGCGTCTATTATTGGCACCTATTTATTTTTATTTCTACCGGTATCTAAGCAACAGCTACACCCTTTTTTGTCCAACTGCCACAGGTGTCTATCAGGCTTGGAGAATACTCCACTACAGAATGGTGAAGATACAGGTTAGTGGACAACCCATCTTTAGGAACTTTTAGATTCCGGCGAGACCCGCGTTTGTTAAATACGGGTAAAATCATGAACGCTTGCTTTTGTGTATTCGATGTTTGCCACTACTCGTAACCCATCATCTACCATCACGTCGAAGCTACTGAAATAAAACACCAATCTCGAACATTGTGGAGGGAACAATAAATTTCAATTCAAGTATTATTAGTATGAAAAAGATCTTAATTAAAACTCACCAAGTAAGGCATTCTCAAAATCTTCGCATCGAATCTTTTTGATTTAGCATAGTAGAATTTATTTTTAACTGACATGAAGGGAACTTCTTTGGTTAAATCTGGTGTTACGTAGAAAATATCGTTCTTTGTAGCGTTTGGGACGAACTGATGACGCCACGTACCCTTGAAGAAGAGCGTGTCAATGACAAGAAGAATTGCTCCAGCGACGTCAGCTATAAATAAATAACATACATTATAATAGAAAATTTCGTTTCGATTTACAAAAACTGAATAACTTTCTCAATAAATAAATATCATTGACGCTTAGTGGCAAAATTAGATCCAGACGTTGAGTTTAGAGTACACACGATGTCTAACAAGAAAACTAGTAGATTATTAAAAGAAAATAATTTTTATATTTTATTCCACCCACTCTTCTTACAATTTCATTATTGGTTTTACCTGTTCATCATTTTTTAATATTTTACCAAGTGTAATATAACAAATGGAAGTAATAGTTTACTTACAATCGTCAACCAAATCGGAGATTCTTCCTGCAGTGTTG
Source organism: Aspitha aspitha aspitha (assembly GCA_018246895.1). Taxonomy (NCBI): domain Eukaryota; kingdom Metazoa; phylum Arthropoda; class Insecta; order Lepidoptera; family Hesperiidae; genus Aspitha; species Aspitha aspitha. Next base: position 581 of record DWGJ01002967.1, on the reverse strand, counting down.
TTACGAACCCATTCATTAATCGCATTTGCAGCAGCTTTAGGATCATTGAAGTCGATATTGGTTATCTCAGTCTTGTAAGACTCTAAAGCTATGGACGCAAAACGTTGTGAAACCTCCGCTTGATTTCCAACGTATATCCTGCTGCCCAAGTTCAGAATGTATTCCACTGACTTCGTCTGTAAACGAAATGTTATACACAAATGAAAACAACTTTTTTAAGTGTTTTATTTTGTGTATTAATAATAATTTATTCTTGCATATAGAAATGTGTTTAAAAAAATCGATATTTAGGTTTTTGATGCTTAACCGTTTCTGGCACAATCTGTAAGTCGGTATCGATCGTAGAGTATTGGAATAAGCCATTTGCTACAACGAAAGTAGAAAAAAAATTGACGGTCATAGTTCGTCCCTAAAGAATACATACTTCTAACGAATCCAATATCCTTAAGAATTTCTTTCGCATTACAGTTTTGTCCTTGTCGAAGTCTAAGACTAGATCAAATTCTCGTTGAGTGGCTCCGGTGGCCGCTTCGACGAGGATGGCTAACGATAGCTTGAGACATAGCGGTGACAGGAGAAAG
>DWGJ01002966.1:0-14409 GCA_018246895.1 Aspitha aspitha aspitha | reverse complement strand
TACGACTAATAGGAGTGGAGCAGCAATGACAAATGTTGCAAAAACGGGAAGATATTGATTTCCACGGGGGCGAACCTGCGGATACAGCTAGTTAAATATAATATTTATCAGTACAAAGCCGAAGTTGTAACGCGCAACATCTGTCAGCGAAGGCCTCGTCGAAATCGGTTCTTCCGTTGTAGAAATAACCCGGAAAAAACAGACAGACAGACGGAAGTTTTTAAGTTTTAAATGTATACAGATGCATTAGATAAATCTAATGTGCTAAAACCACTGGCGTAATCCATTAAGACAACGTTATCGGTATGTGCATCCGTATTGATTATGTCAATGTTACACTGTGTGTTTGTTTGTCTGTCTCGTGCTAGATCGCTGTAAGTGTGAAAATAATAGGTGCCAAGTACAGCGAGTATCAAGCAATGAAGCAGAGCATTAAGTGTTAGTATTTTGTTGATTACACGACGATCACTGCTCTCTGCCTACCCCATTAGGGACCTGGCGTGACGGTATATATGTACACGACGATCTCTTAGCCATTTCTGGACAAAAGTAGGTGTTGGTCCCGACTGTAAAATTCCGCAATTCCGTGTTAATGTTTTGCATTAAATATTTCAAGCTATTATCAGAAACAAGAGCGTGTTTATTTCATTTTCAGTTTATTTGTTGACTTCATATTTTTTAGTCTTTTTTTATTTTTTTATGTAATATGAAGTATAGATTAGTGATGAGTTTTTTTTAGTTATGTTTATGAAAGGAAGAAACGGTCAACAGATTAAGCTAAACGAATTACTGTTTTTGACGATAACAAAATTTGTTCTATGACGTTCTATGTTAAAAAAGTATGTCAATTGATTCAAAAAAGCTGCCATTGCGTCATATCCTTGATACAACACTGATGGTGGTAAAAACAACTCGTGTAAATACACTAAAACCAAAGACTAATAGCCTAGATAAATACTTATTAAAATATTCTGTTACTTAACCTTTCAGAACCGGATTAACCCTGTATGGCCTGCCTGTAGGCAATACCATTTTCGGGCCCCTTTTCTTTACCTACTCGGACTGACTAAATCATGATCGCTCGCTCATTCAAAAACCGGAATAACGCAAAATTTCAAATTTGTGGGAAAACGCGTTTAAAGTTTTACGGATTTGTTCTCGCGACTTTAAAAAATCATAAAAAATTAAAGAATTTATATTGGTCGATTCTAAAAGCATATATAGGCAAAGTATTTAATATTCTTTTAAATCAATGTAATAATTAGTGTCTTTTGCCAGAAGAAAACACTGTAAAAGGTAATTTTAAAAAGTCTTCAGACTTATTTCAGTTTACAATGTAATATGTATTGTCCAGACGGAGTAATTACCAATGATGCAGTTTTCTATGAAAATTATCATTTATGTAGATGAAACATTTAGACTTAATGCAGTATAAGATTGAAAATTATTGAAACATTCGTAATAAAACGAAATAACTCTGATTAAACACACTTTTTGAATAAAATATAGTGGATAAAATATTTCCCTGATCGTAAGAAAGTGGAATCTTTAGTTTTATTTTGTTTTATAAAGAATCTTACGATAGATATGCGGAGCGAAGACGGCATAACACTGAATCCTATCGTTTTACCGAAGTCAACATTGATCATGTGCGTTCGTCAAAAAGAGCACGACTGCCTTCTATCTTCTCCATTTTCGACGTAAACAATTGGTTTTTAAATTGAGCGTATTCTTTCGGTTATGGTAATTAACGTTGTAATTTATTTTGAAGATCGGAATATCAGATTGAAATGTTCGAATGATCGAAGTTCGCCGGGTCAATTTAGTCTCAATATATATGTATTTATACACAGTTACGAATGGTAAAGTAATTAAAATGTTAGTTAAAAACACTACTTGTTCTTTTGCTTTGTATGTGATTAAATGTTTACCCCGTTTCCGTGCGGTAAAGACACGACACTTGGGCAACGACGAGGTGCACGTGGTGTGGAGCGAGCACTGGCGCGCGTACAAGCGCGACACGCTGCCTACGCAGTTCTGCGACGTGCTCATCGTGCTGTACCCGCTGCCCGGCGGCATGCTGCGCTGCACCGTCTCCAGGAAACCCGATGTAACTGTTTGTTGCTATAATAATACTCTAAGAACTGGGTGTTAGTTGTAAGTACATACATACTACATACATACATACATACATACAAAGCCACACGCGCACGCGTCGCGCATCGCACAATAAATGTACTTGTTTTAGCTTTTAAGTTTCTCATTTTAAGTGACCCATGTATGTCTTATGAGAAATAATGGAACTTTAAACCGAAGTACTCAGCTGAACAGACGATCTGCGCTAGTGGTTTTCCACATCCAAGGCCGAGACACCCCTTTGCATGCAACGTAATTTAAAAATTACATTAATACTTATTAATGACTCGCTGTGCCCACTGCATCGTACGCGTGGAATTCAATGTTTTTCCAACATTTGTCATTGCTGCTTCACTCCTATCAGTCATAGCGTGATGTTATATGGCCTATAGCCTTCCGCGATAAATAGACTATTCAACATAAAAATATTTTTTCAATTCAAACAAGTTGTTCCTGTGATTAGCGCGTTCAACCCGACGAATTTTTCAGCTTTATAATATTAGTATAGATAGTATAGAAAATCGCGTAGAATGGCCAATTCAAATGTTGACTGTGAAAATAATTGGTCACCAGGTGGGCGTGTTCGGACCGATATGGGAGGAGAGCATCGTGCGCGTGAGCTGCGGCGCGGCGCTGGTGCGCGCGGCCGCCATCGCGGGCGGGCGGGCCGTGCGCGCCACCATGCCGCTGTACCAGCACGCGTACAGCGAGCGCGCGCGCGACCTGCACGCGCTCGTGGCGCACCACACGCAGCCCACCACCTTCGAGCAGTTCGTGACGCGCCTGCGCGAGCCGCTGCCGCCCCACGCGCACGCCACCCACACGCACACGCACACGCCACCGGACGCGGCTACGGGTTCGCTTCGTTTCTAACACATTTATCCAACACATTATTCTGCCTACATTATCATGAATTTTGACTTGCGATGAAATTATAATACGAAATTTTAATTGTGTCATTTGTGATTACGAGAGAATTAGAGGAATCATTTGAATAAAGATTAGTTAAAATTTTATAAAAAAAATAAAAATTTGTCATTTTAGTTTTGTTGGCTTGATTCTGCTAATTATGATATGCGATAATATAACTACATAGCATTTCACTAGTCCGTCGTTTATCTGATATAACAAAACAGAGCAAGCGAGCGGGCGACTAGCGAACGCGCTGCTCGACCACGGCGCCAGTGCGTGGGGCGGCGCGGGCGAGCCGCACACCGTGTCGCCGCGCCCCACCAAGCGTCTCGGGCCCTTCAAGCGACCCCTCGCGCAGCAGCCGGCGCCCTCCCCCGCACCCGCGCCGGCCCCCGCGCCCGCGCCGCGCCGCAACCGGTGAGCGGAACGACTCTGATCTTCATACCACACCTCAAGTTATTGCCCACAACACGACCAATACTATTGAAACTGCGTAGGATCGCCTGTCCGGATGCAGCATAAATGACAAACTGTTGTCTCCGATAAAAATCAATCTAATCATGGGCCTTAGATGATTGGCCAAAAAGGTTATTTTATATAATAAATAATCACTGAGTTCACGGTTAATCATCCTACTTATTTGTTTCCAAACTAAATCATTTCTGATGTTGCTATCTACTATCTAGCATGTTGTGTAAATTCTTTAAATATGGCAGTCTCGAAAAGTCAATAAAACGAGAATTTTGCTAGTCTTTTAAAGACAACTAGATGTGATTGTGTGTGAACTCAAAAATACTTCTCCCTTTTCCGAGATGTTTAGATATCTGTGATTTATTGACAAAAATGTTAAAACAAATTTTTCTTATTATAAATATATATTGTGTATGATAAATATTGACAAGATCCATTGAACATTTTTTTTATTATATTCCTAGTTTATATTCGTACATACTTGCTAAGTGTAGCCAATTTCCTAATCTCATAAACCAGTATTTCATTTGATTTTAGCTACGAAAACTTACATTTGTTAGACATAAGCAAAAGGAGAATAATGTGAATTAAAATAACTACTGGCACACAATTTTAAGCATTTTCAAGAAATATAGCCCCCATAGTAAAGCTGTAAGCATAAATGTAGAACATTCAAAAGGTCTGATGTACTGACACTACAAAAATACCACTGTGGATTTATTCTTGATTGTAAGGCTAATTGTGTTAAAATATACTGATTATTGGGTAACTTGTATATGTATATTTCAACACCAAAATTTATTATTTGATACTCAAAATAAAATTTAAAACCATTCTTTAGAAGGACTGTAATCTGTAGACTAGTTGTATTATAAATTATATCTATAATTCTACTAATACATGATGTAATTAAATCTCTGTATCATTTTAAAATGTTATACAAATGAGTTTTCCAGAATAAATTTACAAGTGTATTTGTTACTGTTGGTACTTCACAGGGCTATTAATATTACAGTAGTAAGTAGGCTCCTAAGAAATTAACTTATTATATTATGGTGCATATGGAATTAGCGATTTGAAGAGATCTGTATGACACTAAAGCTTAATTACGATGTAGTGAAATATTTATATATTTTAAAATGCTTATACATTTGAAAGAGCAAGGATTGTTACAAGTCAACTGATAACACTTGTGCTTATGAAATCATATACATTATTTTATATTAATCATTATTAGAATTAACACGCATTTTTGATAAAGCAGAACAGATAAATATATCTTAGTCAGTATATCAAATATTCGTCCAATTGGAGATTTTCAGCACTGCTGTGGACTTAAATGAAATTTTATGTACTTAATAATTTATTGTGTAAGTTAAATAACTATAATGACATGCATTTAAATTTTCAAGTTTGCAAAATACAGTGTTATCATTTGTGAGATTGGAACCATTTCAAGTGTGGTTGACTCAGTGGCCCAGAAACATTTAGCAAACATCTTCCATAGATAGCAGTACAAATACAAATTACTTGACATAATATAAATACACAAGCGACACAGACTAAAGGGAAATTATTTAATAGTGATACAAAATGTCTTTAAAAATACTTACTATGTTGAAACCTTATGTACATTAAACTGTATTGTGTATTGTATTCTAGGAAGGTGTTCTGTTTTTAACAAAAAGATGTTTGCAATTGCACTGATGTTGTATGTAAATATGTAAACTAGATATAGAGCTTTAACTGTTGTAGGTGATCTTATCTTACTATTTATTTGTGAATTTGAGATTGATGTTTTTGTTAAAATAGCTCTTATTACTTACTAATCTTAGGTGTCCAATATGTTTTTTTTTCTATGAACTTTGACCTTGAATAAGCTCCAAAAACGATATGGTGCAACAATAGCATTAAGAGGCGGAAATGATGATGTAAAATGCCACCTCTGAGGCACTTTACATCCATTAAAATACAATTTGAATCCATTTGTAAACTAACACTCTGATTTTCATACCATTTTCTGTTATAACTGTTTATTGTATGTAACTCGCTCTCAACAAATTTAAAAAAATGTTTTACATGATTTTCTTAATTAAACTGTTAAACTGTGTGGGATAGTTACAGCAATTTTGACTGCATTCCATGTGTATATCCCGTTTTGAGATTTCTACAATTATACGAGGGATGCCAACATTTTGCCTTGATACTGTAATATTACCATAAGTAAATCTAAATGTTGTTTGCATTTAAAGGTCATAATGTGGGAAATAATAAATGTCAAATTTGACTTCCAGCCAAGATTTATGCATTCCACTATAACTTATTATGTATTATATTTCAGTATCTATAAATTTATAACTAATTTATTATTTATTATCGTTTGATTTCCATGTTTTAATTTAAACAGTATTTTATAGATGTTAAGACTGACAAGATTAAGTATTAACAGTATATTATTTGTATTTCTGTCAAATACCATGATAAATTTATTTCTGCAACTTCATCACGATATATCAGACGTATTTCTTTAACAGAAGGGCTTGAAAATATCACATGTTTTAACAACAATACTTAGGTAATCCAGATATTAACCCACAGACTTAAGAAACTTAACCAAAATTTTATATCTAAAAAAAAATAAAGTTTATTACTAAACTTTTCACCTTGTTTTATTTAATTCTGACAATTAAATATGTACTCCTTCACCACACTTCCATTATGATATAACTATGGATATTTATGATTTAGGCAACTTATACATGCCAGCTTGAAACAGAAGCTGATGAGTTCTCACTTTGGTGTCCAAAAACTTCCGTAGCTGCTGCAAACTGCACTCTGTTCCTGGAGCTTGCGATGCAAACATTTTTAACATCTGATGTATGCGGTCCAATGGCAATGTGTCCAAATTTGTTAACATACCAACTATGTAAGACCAGAAGACTTGTAGTTCACCTTCCCTCTGATCATGTGCTGAAGCCATCACACTTTCAGACTCTTCGTCTTCACAAATCATTTCTTGGACTTGATTAGTGGCACTGGACTTATTTGCATCAGAGCCATCTACAACCATATAATGATCTGGACTTCTCTCAGCGATCAGACCAAGTGACTGCCAGTATGTTATTTTCCTTCGCAGAATTGTTGTAGGCACTTTCATAACTTGATGTAGCTCTTCTAAAAACCATTCAGGTTTATTTTGGAAGTGCATAATCAATGTTGCATTGAAAGGCGACACAGTTAAGTCTAACTTTTTCTCTCCGATCTCTATTTCGATATTGACATTACCTAAGTGAGGTTTCCAATTCAATGTTCTGTTTCCTTTTAATGCTTCAAATGATCTTGTATAGGCCTCCAAGTGCTGCTTTATTTCATCTGGTAGTTCTAAGCTTTCATCTTTGAATGGTGGCCAGAATTGTGCAGATAATATCATGGCATTTGAGGTGAATTTCTTATTTAATTCCTCCACATTCTTGTCCTGATGTATTAGGGCATTAATTCTTTTAGAATCCGACACATCTTTCAACATAACTTCACAAAAATGTAATTGTGATTCACCAAATTTCAGTTTCAAGAGTTCCAAGTATCTAATTTCTTTTTCTGTATTTATGACACTTTGAGCTAATAATCTATCAGCCAATAATGTCCTGTATTCATTAACAAACAATTCTTTACTGCCATAAACATTTACCAACATTGATATAATATCATTTGATTTCTTGTCACTATTTAATTTGGGGTCGGCTTCCACGGGGTCTGGGTTCCATTCATCCCAAGCTTCCTCTTTGTCAACATCTTCATCTGTTTCTGCTGCAAATTTAGCTAGTTCCTCCGCCAGCTCACTTCCAGCACCTTCTTCTGTCAAACTGCTTACAACACTTCGAACTGTATCTTCTCTATTTCTCAAATAACTACAGACTGGTTTTGTTACAGTGTCCAGTATGGCTCCAGATGGGTCTAAATGTTTTAATGCTCTTATCGTGGAAATATAAGCTGTTAATATGTCTGGGGTATTGACACCAGGATGCAGTAATCTAGTTTCAAGGGCACTTTGTAGCTTTTTGCACAGAGTAGGCCTGAGGTCAGTCTTATCCAAACATATTTTAATATCATCAACTGCAGGTTTTGAATCTGGATATTCAATAATAGTATTAAACAGTTGATCTATCTGCAGTGTAGTGTAACTATGGTATAGATAATAGCTTACCTTCTGCTTAAACTTACAAATAGCATTTTGAATATTTTTATCGTCTGGTGGGGGTTTAGATGAGCCTGCACAATATATACGTGTCAACCAAGACATGACAGTAGTCTCAAGCCAATGTTCCAAAAAACTTATATGAGAAACATAAAAATTGCCAGTACATATTTTCTGTATATGGCTTTCAATCCTTGCTTGTATGAAATTTGTCAGAACTTGACCTGCCAATCTCTCAAGTAGTTGCAGTTCCATAAGTTTTCTATTAGTTTCATAAAAAACTTTTATTATATATGCGCAATTGCAATCAGAATATTCATTTTTACATCCCGAACACATAACATCTTCACTCATGTCAGAATTCTCATACTCATTATCAAATACATTAAAAGACATTTTATAAAAATGTGTAATTATTACTTGAAAGTCTAATGGCAGTTGAGACAGTAAAGTGGCTCTCAATAATTGCTTAAAACCCAAGAGAACATCCCTCTCGCCATAAATGGTTTTGTTATCACCACAGCTGTTATGCAGTATTGCTAACCTTCTTAACAGTATAGTAAAGCTTGATGTTACATCGTAGAGGTCATTGACAGCCGATTTGAAAAGCTGAAATCCTTTAATTTCTTCCTCGACTTTGCCAAACTTGGACCAAAATGACGGAGCAATATGCTGACGAAGATATTTTTCTAAATGGATTTGTATAAGATTGCGTACTCTGACTTGGATATTTAAACCCTCTATTAACTGCTGGATTTCCTCATATTCTTCACTTGTACAGTCGCTGAAAATTGTGTCATTCAGGATAGGAAATGCATAGTTAATTTTGTTCCAGTACACGTTCATATCACCTTGTTTATTCATTATGACTATTTATTCATATCTTGAAATGTACCATATCCTTAGTATTGACCATCAAAATCTCATTCTCATGACGCTGTAAGTGGTAAATAATGATATTGATTAAAGCCACTTTATAACAAATAGGAATATTTAACAACACGATTTTGGCGTAAGTTAAATTTCGTTTCCGTTCTAACCGACATCTGTCATTCTTCTACAAGCAATAGTGGTGAACTGATTGATTTTTATGAAGAATCGATTAGTACTTTAAATAAAGTGTTATCGATTTTGTTTATAATAAAAATATACATTATTAGAAGCCCAGTATTCATTCATTATTTTATTAAAATAACCTTTACTAATCGACATATATTTATGTTAATTATAAATTATTAGAAAATAATGTAGAATTATTAGAATCATTCTACATTTTATGTGCCATTCTAACTGTACATGATTGTATAATTTTTATATATAACGTTATATAACATTTTATATTTATCATAATATTTATAGTTTATTGTCCATAGTCTCTAAACTATCTCATGGTTTGTTCCAAATTTATTTGTGAGGCTTCTACCTTCTTTAGAAGATTTCTAGTGTCCACAAGGCATGAGCATTGAGCTTATACCAAAACATCAATTGCTTTCACATGCTCAATGTATAAAGGTACCTTAATGCAGAGTTTCAAGCTCTTACAATCTATTCCATGTTTTTAATGGTCTTGATGTTTATGTAGGGAATAGTTTAATATTTAAGAATTTTTTAAGCATTGTTTAAAGAGTCATGTGTACAGTCCCATGGAACAGATAATTATTGTTAAATAAAACAAACTGGAAACTGTAATAAAATAAAACACAACTGGTAATTTATATTATTTATGAATTTATAAGATACATTTGGAGTAATCATATTAAAAGTCATAAATCCTAGTCATCCAGTAGATTGTTCTATAAATTCTGCATTTGCTTCATGAAAACTAAAACCTTTATTAAATCTTTACAATAACTACTTAGATTGTATTCATGTCTAATGGTTTAAGATCTTTATTTTCTCATAAGAATTAAATACCTTCTTTAATGTATATAACTGCTCGTTTACTTGTGTAAATGACATTTTTTATGTTTAATTTAAAATAAGTATTTTATTAAATTTAAAATGGGTATTTTTAATTTCTTCAAGAACAATAATTGCTGATCCAATACAATCCAATTGAAGAACAATAATCTTCAAGAAAAGTAATTAAAAAGTATCCATTTTCGTAACATATTTATATTCTTAAATGTATTTAATGAATTTGCTCTGGTTGTTGGGTCAGCAAAAGGCCAAATCTTTTCTTGATAATAATCCTGTGCCTAGAATATTTATCTTCAGGGGAAAACCGTGCTGAAACAATGAATACATTAAGTCTCAACTCTAACAATTGTGTACTTTGAGATTAAACATCAACAACTTACATCAAAATAGAGCAGAAAAAAAAATATTATTCCTAATAAATATAAATATATCAGTACCGTATTATTAGTTAACACATTAGGGTACACTCATATAAGAATTCTCATTTTAGTAACCTTTATGACTAAGATGGTTATCAAAGCAATTAATATCAGTTCTTGATTTGGCTTAGATTCGGGGCTAGACGACAAAACTATTAAATTTATTAAACAAACCTGGATGGGCTGATATAGTAGGTTTTCCATGTGGGTCAATGTTCTGAAATTAAAATGAATATCCGATTATTACATACAATTCACTACATATTATACTACTAGTAAAACAATTCTTCGAGTTCTGTAATTGAAATAGGATCTACACGTGGTAAATTTAAATGCTTACCGCTAATGTATATTGCCTCTCGCCATTTTCATTCATATAATATCGCAAATACATATTGAATGAATATATATATATTGTGTATTGAAATAGTAAACAGAATGAAAATGAAACTTATATTAACTCTATAAAAATTTGAATGACACCATACAAGTCGTTCTACTCGGATCCTTGACAATTATTGTGGTTTTGTACTTTGTTTAGTATAATCCTGTTAAAGTATATTTTATCTATGGTTAAATAGTAATTTGACGTTCAAGTGTTGCAAGTTTTCAGTATTAGTAAAATAGTGACCTACGATCGGAATTCGTAATTACAATTTATTAAACATATAATATTTTTAGTGTACAGTGCGTTTTAAAGTTCATTACTTCTATAAAAAACTGATTTATATTTTGAAGAAAAAGTTAAATAATGGATAATTATCTAATTTGTATATAGAATGTAAAAATTATCTAATTTAATTTGAAATTCATTTCTCTCGGAAAAAGAATTAACTTTTTTTCTTTATTATCCTTCAATTTATCGTACACTGTTTTTAGTATACATTCAATTATTTTAATCATACGCCAAGCGCGAAATTTGATTGTGTAAATTTGAACACTGGGTAGTTGGGTAGAAATGTAAAATGTTTGAACAGTAATTCAATAATAAATTAATGTTAAAAACACGTTTTAAAAACAAATTTTAATTTAAAAGCGTAATGTCCTCAACAAGCTCTTTCATTTAATACCCATATTGTGATAGTGCAGAATACATAACATATATATAATGTAATATTAATAAGTAACTTTACTAGCGAATTAGGTTTACCTGTAAGGCTAGGTTAAGTTTTTTATAAATAAATAAATAAATAACAAGTCTGCCATCTTGCGCGATTCGCCATATTGGAATTAAAATGACGTCACATAGCTAAGCATGCACTTTCATCCAGAATAAGCGTGTATACAAAATTTCAGCTGAATCGGTTAAAGGTAACTGGTATAAAATTCAGTGTCAAGATCCCCCCTCCCGGAAAACACATACACTGTAAGTTAATAAAAAGCTTGTAACAATGACGAGGGAACAAAAAGAAGCAATTTAATTTAATTTTTGTAGCTACAAATTGACAAAAAGAAGTTCAAAACCAAAAAATCACGGACGGCAAGTCTATGCAACTGTAAATATATATCTATAAAAAAAAATATTAAGCCAAGCAATTGTAATTTGCCATTTTAAAATATCGCTACGTAGACAGAGTTTGCATTGGGATTGGCATAAACTTCTGTTTTGTCAGTCAGTTATATTGACCGTGGGACACACACGGACGCGAGGACACGACACAGAACATCTTGGCTTGCAGGTGATTATTTATATTATCTGCATCCCACATGCGTCTTGCTGAAATCAAAGTTGGTTTTATTAGAATAACTAACGTGTTAAATATTTAAAACATGTCACACAATAAAAGGTGGAGCTCCTGGAAAGTGCTCCGTTCAATTTTACACAGGGATATTTTTATTGTTTGTACATTTATTTATAGTGCGGAGTATTTTTAAAAACTCTGTATTCAATCAGTTACATGTATATGGAGCATAAATTGGAATATATTCTGTCAATGCAGCCAGTGTATTAGTATTTATCCACTAATCGCGTACCTACCTACTTACTGCTTGCTAATTGATAAATATGCGCTGTAAGCAGTTTAACCGCCAGAGTCGAATTTATGCAATTATTAAAATATATTCTTGTGCTCTTTCTGCCTGGTATTTATACGACAAATATATTTAGTTATTAATTTCATTTTTCAATTACTCTGGTTGCATTTTATCAAATAATAGCTAATATTAGGAAGTATATTAAGTATATTATAACATTTACCTAGACTTGCTCCGCGTGCTTAAAAAGTATAATCCGATGAATGAACTGTATTCTAGGAATATTATTAAGATATTACGATTCTATCCACTTCATATCTTTAGAGTTCCCATTGGGGGTACGGGAGATTTTCGGTTCACGCACGCAATAGGGGTTCCATGCGGAGTCTATGGAACTGACATTCGGGGTACCAACTTTACACCAACCGATGAATTAGGTTGTTGAAAATGCGTGCGTCTATATAAGCTGCTTGCAGGGAATACTTGCATGCTGAGGTAAATTTTAGGTAAATTTTGACGGCGGACTATCGTTTTAGTCGTTACCCTGTTTTCGGGGATTCCCCGCACACTGTATATCGACCGGGTCATATGTACACCAAAGGAAAATAAACCTTCAAACGAATACTCGGGTCATTCTTAGTTAATAACAATAACCTGTTTAATTACTTTAATAACCGAAGGATTTTGTTACAGGAAAACACATTAGTCTACGATAATATGTGGATCTTTTCCTGTTTCAGTTTTCCCCTTTTGGTCATTGACTGTTCCTTCCATTTATAGCTATTGTCAAGGCTGTAAACTTGAAATTTTCTATTTCATTGTTTATATCCAATATTTCGTCATCATTTTTGACATGACAATGAATTTAAATGAAATTGCTTTTACATCCATATGTCTCATTGAAAGAGATCACATGTCAACAAATTTAATTTGTTTGTTAACGATATACTCATGTGCGATTGTGGGTTGGTGTTTTATTGTTTCCAATATAGGAATGTCCAGTAATACGTATCCTTATGAGGCCGAGTTGGAGACGGAGGCGGAGTTGGAGGCGGACAACTTGAATCCTGACATCGTGAAAGTAATTCTGGACGAGTATACTGTAAAGGTCTAAACAAACTATGCCGAAGATACGCGACCGAAGTTCCGCGCCTGATTTTACGTTACGACTGATTATGGCTATATGATATATATTGGCTGATATGATACACCATAAGGGCTGAATAATATATGAGTGCTCTACAGAAAAGTTGCCGCTGAACTTACGCCCTACCGAAGTATAACTCTACGCTATAACGCAACGTAATTTCGGCATAACGATACACGTTAGTGATTCAAATAGCATTGCGGGCGCGTAAACATGTCTAACTTCGGTCGCGTACTTTCGGCATAGTGTGTTTAGACGCTAATATGATATTTTTCTATTAATTCCGAGATTGCTTGAATACGATATTGTACTCGTATATTGATTTTGCAGACGAGTATCTTATTTCATTATTCTTTGGCAATTTTTGCATATAAACTGTTCATATTACTAATTGATATGTGTATACTTAGAAAATGTGTAAAAAAATTACCCAAAAATAAAAAAAAACGTTTTAAATCTATATCTTCCATATAGCAGAGGAATGTGACTTAGTTACTGACTGAACCAGAGAGCAAATCACAGCCGACACAGTGGAACCTGGTATCCTGTAGTGTCACAGATAGGTTCTTTTGATAGCGTAAGTGACCACTGAGGAAGGAATTATGGAACTTTCGCCTCTGAGGAAGCAAACCGCGGATTAATTGATTATATGAAATTTCGTTGGTTTGGGTGTTAGACATTTGAAAGATAACATTAAATTAGATTTACGTTCTTGATTATAGTTATTAGTTAAAAACTAAGTAGGTTTGCATGTATGTACATATGTATATCAGTTGTACAGTGTGCGTCGTAAGTAAATGTAAATTTAACACAAATCATTACTATTTCAAATAATTTTGATGTTCTACAATACTGTTTCAGAAATGTTCTACATCGAATGACGAGGACAAAGATAGTCGATGGATATTCACATTGAGCCACGGCGAGAGAGTGGATTTTACTTATGGCCCGTGGACAAAATACTGCTTTGATAGCGACGACAATTTCACACGGAAGGATTTGAATATGCCGCTGAAGTTGGGCAAAAGGTTAAATAAGTTAATATTTATTTTATAAAATCAATTTAGAGATTTAGCATTTTATTATAAGACCAAAAGTTTTATAATAGTATGTTGTGATGTGTGGTGATGTGATGTTGGGTGGTGCAGGGCGGGCGGGCAGCAGTCGTACCGGCTAGACACGCCGCTGACGCGCGTGGGGCAGCTGCAGGCGCGGCTGGTGGGCGAGGGGCTGCG
>DWGJ01002965.1:0-14410 GCA_018246895.1 Aspitha aspitha aspitha | reverse complement strand
CGTGCAGTTGAAATGATCTGCTTCCAGCTGACCTATGAGTGTCAGTGAACCGGTGGTATGAGACAAAAACATTATAATTCGAAATGAGTCCTACCTACAATTGACATGGAAGCGGATCAGTGTGGAGCATTTATTGAATTTATTAACAAAATATACACTTGATACGTTAGCTAATCGAAAATACGTGAACGAAGCACATACAAAGTTACACAAAAGCTGTAAATCTGAAGAAACACTTTTTTTTTCAATTGTATAGAGTAGCAAACGAGCAGGCAGCAGTCACATAAAAGAAAAGAAAATATTTTGCGAGCAAAATAAAGCATTCGCTATTTCTTTCTTCTTCTAGTTCTTAAAGAGCGTGAAGGTGCATTGAAGCATAGACCTAATGCCAAATCGAAATGATGATTAGATAAAAATGCTAGCTTTATTTACTTCAGTAGGTACTCACAAATAAGTGAAGGCGCCGATGAGCATGGCCCCTCTGGGGCCCGTGAGCGAGATGACGGAGGGCGCCATCCAGTTGCAGAGGGCCAGCGTCGCGTAGATGATGGCCAGCGACGTGTACCCGTCGCCCGTGAACGTCGCGTCATCCTGACTTATACTGTCAAGGATTGTTTTCTGTGAACAAACAAAATATACATATTATATAGGACATCAGCTGTACGGTTACCATAACACAGAGCCGTGTATGCAATTCTCCCAAATGCTTATCGCAGTCAGTTTAGAGGGAAATCTTTCACTGCCTCATCCTGAACTGACGCAGGAAGTTGCTTTAGTTCAAGACAAGGTCCACATGACACGTTTGGTGATTTGAGATAAGATGAATGTCAAACCAATGAAATCGTTAAAATCCTTGATACAGGTAACGATGCTATTCATTACGTGTGTTTTTCTGAACACACGGATATAAATTTCACTAAAGCGCGATTAACTTGAAAATTCGCAGTGTATTACATCATTACAATAAATGCATTGATAATACATTGTATGAAGTAATGTTGCAATCTGTTAATGTAGACTCGATCCAAAAACGATATTTGGTAAATCCTAAGAACCGAAGTCCAAGGTAACGTTAAAAACATTGTCTCTTAATCCGAGATAAAGTGATGTTGCAATACAGTTGATTTATCAGCAGTATTTCGAAATTAGCACATTCGTCCAAAACTTACAAAGATCGGTGTCGCATTAGGCGTTTTACAGAATTGTGGGTGTTAAAAATTAATAAAGGCGATATCCCATCTAGGGAGTGAAATGACGCCCATTGAAATGCATATCTGCATGCGTGTTTTACGACCACTTCAACCAAATATTGCTTTTATTTTTTTTTAAATAATGCTTTTTAATATGATGTTTTCCAAACTGGTAATTGGAACGCTAACTATAAGACATTATGCAGTAGAGTAGCTGTAGTAGTTCATGATGGTATAGCCACCAACATTTCGTCGATGGAATACCTATAGTCAACATTTGTTTTAGTTTAAAAATTTAATCCAAATAACGTTATAAGCTAAAATTTAATATACTAATTTAATTTTCAATTTTTTGTGACTATGAAAATAGTCTTCTATAATGGAAAACAGTTAAATTCAATTTATATCCGTTAATCACTTAATGCACGAATGATAAAAGTAAAAATAATCAACAACGAAGATATATATTGAAATACGTATTTGCCTTTTAGAACAATTTTTGTAATGTACGAGTAGGTACGTTAGATTGACATGGTCTTTCTGTTCGCATCAATCGATCGAAAGTTCAAGGGCACATTGTATGTAGCCGACACCGCTGCGATACACGAGGTTGCAACAAGTTAATGCCAAAACTTTGCGAAACTTGCCACGCACTACTACACCGACAATTTGACGTCCATTATTTAATAAGGAATTGACCCGAAAACTGAACACATTTATTTATTACTTAATAAAAACGTGTGGGTAAAACCAAATATGCAAAGTAACATTTTTGTAGAACGTCAAAATTTTCTATAAATGGCCTTTATTTATTAAAAAATACTATTTATTAAACTATACATTTCTACTAAATTAATGTTATAATAGGCTTTGAGCTTAATTTTTTTCTGACAGTTCTTCGATCACCCATTTATGGATAAAAAATTATAAAACTGGGGTAACTATAAATAAATTACAAATTGAATTGCGCGCTCATTATCACTACATAGTGTAAAACAAAGTCGCTGTCTCTGTCCCTATATATCCCTATGTATGCTTAAATCTTTAAAAATACGCAACGGATTTTGATGAGGTTTTTTTTAATAGATAGAGTGATTGAAGAGAAAGGTTTATATGTAAAATAATCATGGTGTAGGGAAAGGGGAATAGTTTTACTCCAAATTTAACGCATGCGGGCCATGGGCAGTAATGAATAAATCAAAACTACTGGATCGATTTTAGTCATTTTTTCAATGAATGACATGACGGGTATAAAATTTACACATGTGAAGCCGGGGCGGGCCGCTAGTATGTATATACGCAGAATAGCTAATTGACAATGTTATTTGTTATCTACACACAGCCGTGTTTAGAGTTCGTCGTAGAGAGTAAGTAGTATAAGAACTTTGATTTCATTTACGGTGATGTATTCCATTTCATCTGGATGTATATTATCATGTTTACAAAGATTAAAGTTGATCAAACGCATTTAGTGCATCACAGCGAAATATGAGGTGCATTGCACACATGTGTAATGCAGAATATAAAGGAAGCTATAAAATTAAACTACATGTCAAGTCTTCACTGGACATTACGACATTCAGATCAATTTTATATTAAGTACCTACCTAACATTGTTCTATTTCATAGTAGCTGTGTTTCGAAACAATACTCGTAATGTCATAATTGAAAATCAATGACGATCTAGAGATAGGCAAAAGGAATTATAATGAACGTCCACAGATAACACAATCTACTCGACATGTTATTGAAAATGATGCCCTTGAATATTGGAATATCTCGCCAATAAATCGGTTTGACCTAAATGCAACACAACAGATCCTTGAGTTTATCGACTTTAGACAACAAGCAGGCGATACGCGGCGAATACTTCGGAATTTCCCGCGCTTCTATCAGAGTAGGGGCTTTCTTTGAAATCAATTCAATAAATCATTACTTGCATGATATAATAATATGATGCAATTATCTGGCGGAGCTCTGCCCTTATAACATGTTATTATGCAACAATGCATCGAGAATGACGTGCGTAATGAACTCTAGGAACAGTTCAATCCCACAGCTGATATCAACAAGTGTTACAATTTTTATCTCGTTGTTTTTAAGTGTCTCCTACACTTTAATTACGAAGTGCAAACACTCGAATACTAGTTGTGTGTGCACAAAGAATTTTTGCTCGAATCTTATGTCATTGATTTAAACACACTTTGTTTAATTATACTTATACCACTTAAAGCAAGTACAACGATAACCTCGCGGCGAACTATTCACTCAAATAGCTATCTACATTATATTTATTATTTTGTCTATATAAGCACCAAGTCCGCACAGTTTACAACAGGTTGCACATTAATTAATGCAGATTTTTTACCTACATCATATCAAAGCATTGGTATATTCATGCATATATTGATTTACTTTGTATACACGTCATATCTTCCATCAATTTATCACTTGTCTAGTCGCAGCTCATGGAACAAATTTCAATAGAGATACCAATGTTATTAATGCTTTTTATTATGTCTATGTATGTACATATTATTAAATCAAAGAATACCAGTAGTCAAACATAATATATGTAGATAAGTAGGTACCTAGAAACTTTTAATAAGAACTGTTCCATTATTTTTTTCCAATCAAAAAGATAGCTAACTGTCTGCGCATCATTTCTTTGATTTGCTTTTTTCTGCTATATTTGCAACTCGCGGTACTATTGATACATTTTGTATACAAGCCGGAATAAATCTGCTTTATGAAGATGTAAGCAGTCGCACAATGGCTATTGCCTCGCGGGCCCACGAGCCCAGTGAAGTGACTTCAGAAAAGATCTAATATTTTAATGCTTTTAAAATAAAATAATATCACTGCTTATAAAAAGATGGGATGGCAAGTTAAAAACGGGCCTTGAGAAGCAGGTTTGGAACAACCAAGTTTTTTTTATTTTTTAATACATATTCGTTTATCATGAATTCCATTTTTATTTTAAAACAACGTGAAAAACAAATAAAATGAGAATAAATGGACAACAGCTAAATAATGGCTATCGATACCCGCATATATTTCACTTTTTAAATTCTAATTTTAAAACACTCGACAAACTTGACCTTACAGTGATATTCAAGAAAACAGATTTAAAAAAGATTTGCAATAAATGAGCGACAAACATTTGTAATTTAAATATATTTTCTACGATAAGCATGCACTTTAGATTGACTCTTGATACCTAATAAACAGTGGTAGGAAATTACAATAATATTCATACGAGGGATAAGTGTAATTATTATTACATATTAATAAAATAAATAAATTCTATATCTCACTTGACGAGGTACACGAGTTACATAAAACAATGATAATTTATTCACCTTTACACTTTTATATCGTACTTTGTTATAACCTAATATTAAAACTCATTAGATAGACTTTCATTAGGTATTCGTTCGTTAGAAGAATGGTTAGAATTATATAAGTTCAGTAAATATTAATTCATGTCAATTTTTCAACTTTTTGTAATAGTACAAAAAAATATGGATCCTGTTTCTGCGAAAACATGACATTAAAACGTGAGTCTACATTTTTAGATAAATATTTTTGGACAACTTGAGAAATCGGATAAGCATAAAACTTGCAGTAATAAAACATTATATGCACGTCCATCCAAAGTAAGAATTGTCAAAAGAGGTAAAAATATTTTAATCACTTGAAAAATAATTAAGCATTAAATTAAATAACATAATCAATGAACAAGCCAAAAGAAATAAATATGTTACATACTAGTTATGATACTATGAGACATGTAAGGTTAAATGGGCCAATGAATAAACAAAGATTTAATACAAAGTAAAACATAAGCAAATATAGGCATCGGTGACATTTTAAACGTCTTCTAACCTTCACATTTTCTTGTTCGAAATCAATTACCTTACTGAGCTTTAATGAGTGAAAAATTTATCGCACATGCAAATATCAAGTGGACAGCCTTCGTTTTCTAAATCTACACAAATAGCTCTACACTGTACAAGATAATACCGAGTGGTCAGTTCTCCAGGGCTTAGGGCGAAAAAGGTTCCTAAGTTCTTTAATAATACAAGAAATTGCCATTGATATATAAAATGGTGTATGGTGTACTGAAATCATAACTATAAATATTACTCTTTAAGTTCGTTAAAAAACTACACACGCCACCAAAAACATCGCAAATCTATACAACTGGGGACCAAACTGAAGTCGACTTTAGTTTATTTCTAACATGTATCTGTTTTTTATTCCACAAACGTTGAAGATACGATAACAACGAAATAAAGAAGAAAAATATTTATATTTATTGCCGAAAGAGCCGCACTTGTCGAGTCGAGTGTAAAAGATCTACAGGTAACAGATTATAATATAGGTAATTTGTTTATATTCCAATGCACTTATGTTGGGAATAATAAAAATAAAGATAGTTTTTGTTCTTTTTGTCGTTGTGTATATATTTTTCAAAACATCACACACTAAATCAAATCGTTTAAAACAAAGGATTTGTTTTTTAGGTGAACATATTTGTACGCTAATCACGGTTCACGCATTGGAGCGAGACTATTGATTTAAACTCTATATATAAAGTATGTATTAATATACATACATTAACTGTAAGAATAATGTACTATACAAAAAACTTAATTACATAACATCACCGCGGTCATCGCAAATCTTGCACGATGATCTCAAAATCTCGAACTAAGTTATGCAACAATAAAATACCAGACATCAATAAGTCGTATGCTATAGGTGAGTGTCGCCGGCAGCGGGCCGCAAGTGTGGGGTCCGTGTAAATAGCAATACGGCCTCATTACACGAAACGGTTATGAAATAAATAAGACTTTCAGATATCAATAAAAATGCAAGGTGACAGTGGAAGGAAACATGATTTTTTTTAAAGCTTAATTTAGAAAGAAACGTAAGAAAACGAAAGTGCAACCGCTGACACTTTCGCTACCCACCACTTGTGGAAACCTACAAGAGATAATGATCATTATTACTTATGCCCCATAGTGTTCTAAGATTACTTTATTAAAACTACCTATTTTAAGTCAAAATCACGCTTTCCATATTCCATAAGAGCTTATCCCTATACTTACACATTTTACTTACCCCCGCGTGTACGAATACGACGAATTAAGTTTTATTCAAATCTTGTTATTTTCTGAACGAAATAACATTTACCATGAAGTTCATACATAATATATATGCCTAGTTACACATACAATATAACATTATTATTGTATAAGCTTATGTGCAGTGCAGAGGGCAATGACATGCCGTGGAAACTGGCAGCACCTTTATAACTAAACCATTATACGATTACATGAATTAAAAAGTAGACGACGCATTCCGCTAAAGAGTATTTATGTATGCAAATGTGGTTTTGTAGTTATGGTTACATTATATTTGGTAAGTATGTCTTCTTATGTTAAAAACGTTTGTATTTGTAATCTTCCAAGATGGGTCGTTATTTCTTTTTAAATAATTAGCTTTGGATCCGTTATGTGTCATCGTCGTTTGTTTGTTTCAACCTGCTAATCCGTGAAACGACCCGGGGGACTGAACATTTCTTTTTGCATTTAATCGTGCTACGAGCCGAGCAAAATGAAAAACCAGCAAGGCCGCTGAGTCGAAGTATGTAAAAGCGCGGGCGGGCATTTACCAACAGATGGAATTACAGTTGATAAAAAAAGTTTAATTTTCGTAGCAAAAACATTATGTTTACTGTGTTTGGTGAGTTTTCGTCAAAAACACAAAATATGAGCTTTAAAATGTTCCTTAAATAAATTTAATTTTGATAAAGAAATCATGGCGATCTCAAGAACCCAAAAGGATATTTTAAAAATAATATTTAGGATCAACCTATACTATGTGGACATAACCACAAAACATTTTTTGCATAAAATTTTGCATCTCCGGTATTCCAAATAAAATAACAATGAGTAATAGATAAAATCAGTAATTTGAATTACTAACATACTATTAAAATTGCATGTGTATGACTAGTAGTCATTGACTATATACATGTATCATATAATATAATATGATTAAAAAAGATTCCCCCAAAATTAAATGATACACATTAAGTCTTGATAATATTAATGAAAAATTGTATAAGCACTGCACTTAATTTCTATCAAGCATAAGTGGAGTGCAATGCAATTTTCATAATATTGAAAGTGATTTGAAAAAAACTGCAATTAAAGTTAATTGTTTATTAATTGTTAAATTTGGAGTAAAACAATATCCCTTTCCCTACCATGATTATTTTACATATAATTCCTTCCTCTTCAATCACTCTATCTATTAAAAAAAACTGCATCAAAATCTGTTGTGTAGTTTTAAAAATTTAAGCATACATAGGGATATAGGGACAGAGAAAGCGACTTTGTTTTATACTATGTAGTGATGATATATTATGTGAAATATTTATAAATATAATGCCTTCCATGTAATTATTCATATTTTTTGTCATTTAAAAATCCTGGTATGATCTATAATGGGGACATGATCTATATAGATCATGAGTGATCTTTTTGATTATTTGGGTTTAAAAAATATCTATAGTAACATAACTTTATTTTAAGAATTAGGATTTTTTTTATGTTCATGTTAAATTCTATGAAGACAGCCATTTTATATTGCTCTTAATTTTCAATAGTATTTTGAGCCTAGACAAATTAGTGAATAATAGCAATAACTCAAAAATGCAGTTTTATAATATTTGTTACGACATCATAGTCTTTTATGGAATTTTTTACTAAAATAGGATTTGTACTTACAATAAAGCCCAATTAATTGTTCAATATTTTTTATTATTGAGCCTCAATTATTTATAAATAAAATTTTCTCATATTTAATAATGAGAGTTAAAATAAGAGTAGTAGGTATCCATGGCCAATAATAGGAACTTATTTTTCAGTGAGGATACTGGAGCAACTTGTTTATTGAAGGCTGGATGTGAAAGTATGTGTTCAGAGGTGAGTTATTGTACTAATAGTTTAACCATTTCATAGACACCCACTGGGAACGCAAACCACTTGCTATGGAAAGTTATTTGCCTACAGTTTAAGAATTAAAAAAATCAGATAGATCAAATGGACCAAATGGAGAGAAAAATGATATATAGAAAATAAATCATATTGTTACTCACTTCGATATTTCCCATAGTTTGGAACGCAGTAAACACAAACATAAACCCGAAACCGAGTAAAATAACATTTAAAAATTTTCTTTCCATGGTTGCTAGTTTTTGAAACCCGAAAACAGGATATTTAAAAAAAATTAAATTATAGAACGATGCAATGCGGTACTTGAGTACTAAATTCTTTACGCAATCTTTAGAAACTAGAGACAAACACCACGACGGGTGGCGTTCGCTTTTGTAATGTGAATAATATATTCTGTTTTCATTCTCTGTATACTCCAAACTCCCACCACAACTGCGATCAACGTGAAATTCTACGGCTTAATCAAGTTGTCGCTCTTATAACAACAGTCATAATAGTGTTTACTGTATACCGAACACAGAACACAATATAACCCGATGCTGAGTAGACACGTATCAATACACGATATTATGTAAATAAATAAATAAACGTCACTTTGACAGCCTAAATCTGTCTGGCTGTCAAATTGACAAACTTGTAACACAGCCCGTAATCAACCAAGTGTCATTATTTACTCGTCCGTGTGGTAGTATTGGTCATAGACAAAATAAAAAAAGGTAGATTTTATTACAAGCGCGAGATGTTAAAAAAAGCAGAATTTAGTTGTTTTTAAATTTTTTGTTCCTGTAAAACATTTCTATACTATTTTAATTAATACATGAACTTGAATACATTAAAGACGACAGTAATATGTTTTGATACCATATTCTCATTCTATTATTTTATCTGTATTAAATCTACTCAGTTTGAGTTGTCTACAATTTATTTTCTATGGTATAGTAAAGTGTACGTTTTTTTTACATCTGTGGATTTTATTTTTCTGATTCATCGTGATTTTTATTACTGCAGGGCCTGAATCAATAATATTTATACATTTTAAGCATTTTATAATACTTCCAGTGTATTATGGAAATGTAGTGCCTTATTGAAAATATATGGTATAGGTGTTCGGTGTTTCGTTCTGTGAGGATGATCTCACTGACGCGCTGACATTAGTTACGTTCTTTTCGGCGAGTTCTTGATAGTTTTATTATTGTTGACCAAGTCCAATGACCTTGTAGTGTGTTATAAAGCCGTCGAACAGATCACTCTAAGATGAAGAAACAGTTCTACAGGGTGAAGCAACTTGCCGACCAAACGTTTTCAAGGTACCCATTTTATCTACTATCAGATAAGTCTGACATCTTTGTGGATATGTTGAATCCGCTCCTCGACTACCTTGATTATTTTCTGAACTCATTCTCGATAATAGTTTCAGTTTAAAATACTGATGTTTATTTGTAACTTGTAACGGTACAAAAATTTGTAAGCTGTACTTATTTATTTTGCGAAAGATGGTAGTGATAGACGATTATTATTCTTAGGTCAGGCAAAGCAGAAGCTTTAACAGATGAGCTACAAACGGCTGACAAAAAAGTGGAACACCTTCGAAATGCCTTACAGCTGATAAGCAAAAGACTGGCAACGGGTGCTGGGAGCACACAGGGCCAGGATCCTGCCGCGCGAGAGAAAAGGCTAAAGAAACTCCCGGAGTATCTATTAGGCTTATCTATGTGTGAAGCTAGTAACTTTGATGATGACGATAGCATTTTAAAATACATTCTTTATGAATGTGGTAAGTATTCATTGTTGATTAAAATACATTACCATTATTAGCACATAGCCAATTTTTATTAGATTCACTTAGTTTAAATGTTCATACTTTTCAATTACTGAAAATCCAAATTCAAATATTTATTTTTAATAATATTTGAAATCTTATTTTATTTATCTTATATTATATTATTTTATTTATAAAAAATATATATATAACTTTACTTTTTATTGTAAAGACATACTAGATGATCAATTCATGTCAACAGATCACAGTGGCAATAAAAATTATCAATAAAACTGAAGGAACTTTAAAAACAATGTTCATTTACTCTTCATTGTTTATTAAGTTTTAATGTAATATGTTCTATTGAATAGTGTCTATGATCAGAGATAAAACATGCTTATTTTAAAATATCCTTACCAGAGATTGATAAATTTTATTTAAACCTATAAATGCATAAAAACAAACAAAAATATTACATCTAAAATTATTGTTTACAGGAAAGACTGAAAAATTCCTTGCAAATGAAATTGCAGAACATGAACTGAAAGTAGAACAACTGGTGTGTTCACCACTCACAGCCATCAGTGAACAAGACCTGCCCGCCATTATGAAAACTAAAAAGCAACTCAGTAGACTGATTAGTGAAAAGGAATCCGCTCTGACCAGATACAATGTGAGTTTATTGCTATTATTTAACTTGCCAATAGTGGTTATTTTTGAGTCCATCATAAATGTTTTCTTATAACCTTTAGCAATTGAATTGGAGTATTTTGTTTGTTGATAATTTCCAAATTGGAAAACAGCATGAACAGCTGATGTCCTCTTGCTTTAGATTGGCAAGATCAAATTTTTGTAAAAAGTATTTTTATCAACTATTTGAATGATTGGATTTGAAAATTTTGGTGCAAGGTGCTGCTTCAGCTGTCCCTTCCTAATTAATATATTATTTATTTATCTATTTGGTAGATTGTGTTGTACATTTAGATTCCTTAGAAAATATTTCTTTAGTAGTAAATCAATTGGGTATAATCATTATTTTAGTGCATACCAACTTTCAAAGAACTTAAAAATCATATATAATGATTTAAAGAGGTGTTACTTTCGACAAAAGAATCTCAATGTTCATTATGTATGAAATATTGAGTTTAGTCGAATTTTGACCACAGCTAATATACATAACTAGTTTATTAAAATAGTTTTATGTGAATATGAACAGGAAAACTGCATAGTGAAAAAGTATTTTATAAAGGTATCCTTGACCACCTTATCTACAATCGATGGACGCAATTGATTCACTATCAAACAGATAATATTGTGATATGAATAACCATCAGATTGAATATTCTGTTGAAACAATATGATATTTCCAATAAAATGTGGCTTATTTTATATAGGCATCAAAGAGAATGTTGAACTTATGCTACAGAATGGATACATTTAAATCCTAGCCTATGGTACTTATTTTAATATTTTGTTGTTAAGATTTTGCAAACAAAAAGATATTTTCATGTTAACATGGTGAGTAAATTTTTTAAAAAACTGGTTTATATTTTCATTTTTAAACTATCCTCCTACATAATATGTACTACAGATATCATTAAGATTGTCCGTACACATTTTTAAGTAATCTTTGTATTTTAAGTAATGCTTGTGTATATTTCAATATCCCATGTTATTGTATAAGCAAAAAACATAGCTTTATGTCTGGTTTATATTACGGAGAAAGAATAATGAATATAATCATTTTCTGTTATGACTAACACTGTCCTATCATTAGTGTGGTTCTAGGAAAGTAAACAAATACGTCTTATTCAAATTATTAGTAATCAGAGGTAATTAGTTATATATCTGTTTACATACTTTAGTTTTAGTAGATGTTATCTATAAGGTTAATGGTTAACAACTATCAATTGTAAGTGCATTTTATAAATTTTTAGTGAATGTGTTTTTTTTCTATTAGCAGAAGTGCTTCAAGCTCTAACTGAATGTACGACAACTGTCAATGTATAGAATTGATTACATTGTACCTTGAAAAATGTTGTAGGTAGTTTTCACTTAAGATAACAGAGATTAGGTGTTTTAACATTTTCGTCTCGGGTTATACTTATATGTGTGTGATTTCAAATAGAATCTTAATGTGTTTATGAGATTAGATACAGTTTCAATGAATACATAGATCTATTTTTATTAGGATGACTGCATGCTCATTGCTGCTTGTAATTAATACAAACATGTTTATAATCATTCATATTTTTAGTAAAACATTATTAAACCTTATCGTTAAGTAAATAGCATTGCAAATTAACAGAATATTTGAAAAGATGTGGTCTATAAGTGAAAAAACATGTAAAGCTTACAAAGTACAGTTATATTGGGCCACAGTGTATGTAACAAATGCTAACATAAAAATGATTGGGCACAATATAAAGTTTGGATTTAGCTAGACAGATCGTATCCAGCTCGTCTAAGTTATGTATGCTAAGTTTTTTAATTTGCATCGCGTTTCCTCCATGCAGCCTTGCCTTTTTTGGATTTAAAAAAGTCGCGTTTTTGGATTAAAAAAATATATTCAGCTTTTATCGCAAACCGTTCCTAATTCAAGCCTAGTTTGGTCTTTATATTTTAGAGAGGAGCCATCCTATGTCGCAATATCACAGACCATACTGAAGTTCGATTTTTTTTTAGCATTTAATACGACAAAAGGAAGAGAATCCGACAAAGTTAAGTGCAGCTAAAGAGGAGCTCGAGGAAGCGGGAATTAAAGTAGAAGCCGCTCGAGACGCGCTTGCGGCCGATATGTTCGCGCTGGTAGCCAAGGAGGCGCAACTGGCGCACACGTTGCTCCAGTACGTCAAACTGCAAAGGGCATACCACGAGTCCGCGCTGCATTCACTGCAAGATACCGTACCGGAACTGGAAAGGTTTATAAGTAAGTGATGAAGCGATTTAAGAATAGTTAAAGCAACAAAGAGTATACGAAATATAAAGTATTATTGAAATGAGATGTGTTTGCACAGAGTGATACTGAAGCATGTCAATTTGTATAGTAAATGTCATCCGGATTGTATCAGTACATATTTGCACTGATTATTCGCCCTTTGTATATTGTTTAATGTATACTCGTTTTCTCTTTCTTAGCAAACAATCATTACGATAAGGACTAACATATTGCATTAAGTGTCAACTAATTTCAAAGAAAAATGAACTACTAAATTAGTTACTCTCGTTACCTAAAGTAATATTCTGAAATTTAGCTTCAATGTATATGTTTGTAGAGAAATGGATACTTTATCAATTAGTTGCTCAACAACAACTAGCAAAGATGTCTCACTCAATTAGCATCGTTAGACGCTAATAGGCGACCTCAATTACTTAGCACTCTTCCTCGTCTAGTTATTTGATTTGATGTTCAAGTTGTTTTGAAACACACAAGTGTATTTCGCAGAACACATTATTTATCATAGATTATAAATTAAACAGTAATATTATAATGAACAAATTTCAGTTTTGCTTTTGTAATTTAAATTTTAGAAAATACATTTAAATTTTTTTATTCTTAACGAAGGTCATACATGTTTTAGTCATCGTTCTTCCGCTTTGTGCGCCCTTCAGGCTCAGACATACATGTATAGAACTAAATAACACCATAGCACCTGTCAAAATAGCACTTTTTTACAGTTTTTCAGAGTTGAGTCAATCATTAATCAGTTTTGATATTAACAATTTAACGGAAATTTAAAGTACATTCCGACCAACAATTTGACCATGCAATCTTACAAACGTTCAATCAAATGCACAACCGAAATACTCGTTCAATTTCAGACGACAGTTCAGTGAAGCCAGTTTTCGGGTATCCCCTTGAGGAGCACTTACGTGTGACCGGGCGTACTATAGCTTTCCCCATAGAGCTGTGTGTCTGCACGCTGCACGAACTGGCGCTCAATGAGGAGGGTCTCTTCAGGATTGCCGGTGGTTAGTAATAATAATAACATCTTAGGTCAATTTCACACTCAACCGATCTCAAATTAGACAGAACCCGTTCTGTTAGGCAGACAGCTGACAGACTACATACTTGCAGGTACGTCAAAGGTACGAAGAATGAAGTTGTCTCTGGACGCGGGGCTGTTCCACGTGCCGCTGCCGCCGGACTACCGCGACATGCACGTGGTGGCGTCCGTGCTGAAGTCGTACCTGCGCGAGCTGCCCGAGCCGCTGCTCACGTACCGCCTCTACGAGCACTTCCTGCTCGCCTCGCGCCAGCCCACCGAGCAGGCGCGCCTCAACGCTCTCTGGGAAGCCATACATCTCTTACCCGATGCCAACTTCCAAAACCTTAGGTATTTAATCAAATTTTTGTCCGCCTTGACCCAAAATCAAGGCACCAACAAGATGACACCCTCGAATCTGGCGATCGTCGTCGCCCCCAATCT
>DWGJ01002964.1:0-14411 GCA_018246895.1 Aspitha aspitha aspitha | reverse complement strand
CATTCATCATTCTCTTCATGCATACACGCCGGTTTCGGAGGCTCTTGACTCCCCCATCAGCCAATGTCTGACCTATTACATATTAATACAATCTCTAATATTCTACCTTAACAATAAAAAAGTAAATTTATCTATTGTGTGTTGCAATTTTAACTACAGATAAATTTACTTTTCTTATTGTTAAGGTAGAATATTAAAAAAAGTAAACATGATTCTCTTTGTATTTTTACCGCAAAGGGCGAACTTAATACGATATGGCATTTTCTTCCAATCAACCCAGGATACTTATGCAAATGTAATTAAAACTTTTATTGCTTTTAATTTAGATTTCCGTAACATAATCATCTCAAGTTCCTCCGTTATCTGGCGAGTTTAAAACACGAACGAACGAGCTTTGATCGTTTCTGTAAGAATCTGGAGCGTCATCTGCGAAATCGCTTCCCCTGAAGTTAATAGCAGGAGCGTTGCCAAATCGGGAGCACAGTTGAAAAGCCTTAAGTGTTGGCTATTAGGCGCTTTTTGCTCGTGTAATCGGAACTGTGGCGTTCAGTTTACTCTTTGAACGGCGGTGCCGCGTCAATACAATTTTTTGAGAGCTTAGTGTCGTAGTCAACAGATTAAAGTTCTCGTTTGTAGGGTCTAGCCTCTGAAATGATTAGATAATACAAACTCTACATTTCGACAAACTTATTGCCGACCGACAAAGATTATTTGCTCGAATGTCCCTCAGCCAAAACGTTGCACACATCATTCAGCTTCCGAGTGAATGACTGATTCGGTGAATGTATATTTTATAGTTATTCTTTGCTCTTTGCAAGTACCACGATAAAGTTATCGGTACAGTCTCTTAATACCTATATTTATTTCTTTTCTTTGCAATTGTCAATCAAATATTACTTATCATATTTACAGAATATCAACATTAACCGGGAAATGTAACTTTTAAAAATAATACTTCATCTGAAAGACTTCATATCAAAAACACATGATTTCATATTTCAATTTTGAGGTGTTACTTGTAACTGCTACTCTTGCCATAAAATAGAAGTTTTATTTCATTTACGCCATTGATAATATAAAAAGAATATTACAATAGGCAGTTCAGAATAAAGTGAAAAATGAATAAAAGAACCAGCAGCATTTAATTGCGTCTATTGTTTGCCATTGTACTTTGGGAAAATTTCTGTATGGAGAACTGCACAATAGATTGTTTCTAAAGCTATTTATTAATAATATGTACATATATTCGGGTGGTTTGTAAGGATGAAAATATTTGGCATTCGCTGCTTTCTGCCCGCTCTTTACGGACCTGCCGTGATGGTATAATAATGAAATGATTACCTCATTATTTATATTCAATATTCAATTATAATGTCAAAATTACAATACGGCTTATACGAGTATATGTAGATAGATTTATTTATTGTTATTCGCAAAGGAACTTCTTGCTACTCATTCTTATACACCCATGATAAATACAACTGGTATATTCCTAGTACTGTATATTCGTCTATGCACTCGTATATACAAGTATGCTGGCTTTGTGAGGTTCTGCCCGTGAAATATCACTGAGAATGTCGCAGTAAGGTGACCGCTGAGACAGCTCGCTGTCATTGTGGCGAGATTGTGACTCGTTGGGACAGTAGTGATATTATAAGGAATAGTAAATCGTGAACAAAGACATATAAAGAACATATTGACTGGCCTCGTGGTCGATTGGTTAGAGACCCTGACTGCAAAACCGGAGGTCGTGGGTTCGATTCCCACCCAGGACAAACATTTGTGTGATGAGCACATTGTTCTGTGTCTGGGCGTAATAAAAAAAATATCTGTATAAGTACTATATCGTATGTATATAATGTATGTTTATCAGCCGTCCGGTCACCATAATACAGGTATTAAATTGCCTAATTTGGGATCAGATAGCCTTGTGTGGATTTGTCCCCAGTTATTTATTTA
Source organism: Aspitha aspitha aspitha (assembly GCA_018246895.1). Lineage (NCBI taxonomy): Eukaryota > Metazoa > Arthropoda > Insecta > Lepidoptera > Hesperiidae > Aspitha > Aspitha aspitha. Next base: position 12,452 of record DWGJ01002964.1, on the reverse strand, counting down.
TTTATTTACGCAACTACAAATTACTGAGAAAGTAGAGAGAAGGGACCTATATAAGAGAATATAATATACTTGCAATTAACATTTTTAATCGTTTTTTATTGTATATATGTACATTCTATGAAACTTTACAGAATATAAAAAATAAAAATCATACTATCACAACAATATATTTGTGTTCTCTTATGCGTGTGAAGATTGTCAACCCTTGTTTTGATAAACGCGGACCCAAGAGGGGACCGACAATGGGGTCGATGACGAGGAAGCATAAACATAAATCATTACGATACATCACGCCAGGTCCCTAACGAGGTAGGCAGAGAACGAGAGAGAACGAGTCCCTCTTACAGAAACGAGGTGATTTATAAACATCACTCATTTCATACATACTCGTACCTACATGCTGATATCGTAGACTGAAATAATCGTGAAAAAAAAACCTTTTGCAATACATTTCTTTATATGAAATCCTTTGTATTCTCGTGAAAGTATAATAGGAAGTGTATTTTTACATCTAAAATGATGGTACGTGTTAGAACCGCGTCGTGCGACACAGATGTGTGCGTAATCAAAATGTTGATGTACAATATTAATAATTCACTATAGCATAAAAAGAAACAATACATTGAGTCAAATTCGAAAAAAATCCGGAACGACCTATTTTACGATGTACAGTTGCACAGAGGTCCTAAAAAGATATGAGCACTCACATTTTATGATACTGTAAAACGAAAATAGCTGTCGAAAGAACCAGGAGTTGTGGGAAGAGGCATTATCATTTTCGATTTCAAACATATTTTAGTTAGATCAGGTTAGGTTCTCTATCCCTTTATCTAACCACTCGATCGTAATATAGATAAGCTTTTCCAGTTGTCGTCAGGACCATCGCGTACTATGAGGAAAAAATGGCAGAAACAATCTAGCGCTTCGGATTCCAGACTCTCACTCCAGTCTTCTGGGTTAAAGTCTTGACACGTATTTCTAAATTATCAAACTCACTAACACTATGAAGGAAAATAACGCTGTGGCATTCAAACTCTGCCAATTCGCACTCGGCCACGACGGTAAAGTATAGCCTAAAAACTTTTCCTTTACGAGAGGAGAACTGTCGAGTAGAGGAAGAAGGTATTGAAAACAGAAAATAACAATCGCTTATGTATCAAAGATTTGACGATCGAGAAAAGCTGACTTTAATCGCTCTCCGTGGTCTACGAAACATGGGAACGCGTCGGAAATTTGACGCCAACGATCACTCATCCCGTGGTCGACGTGTTCAAACACGTATAGATTACATTTCGCACTTCTACGTGATAGTGGGCTAACAATTCAGTTATAATAACTAACTATTGTAGCGCTGGGGCCAACAAGATTGCACATTGCAAACGATATGGCAAGTTAGGCGGAGCAGAGCACGTTAAGGCGTCAGTCCGGTTAGGGTGCGTTTCCACCAGGGATGACCGAGGATGCGTAGCGAGGAATGTGTTTGTTAAGAACCAATAGGATCGCTTCATTTACCTAGTCTCAATATGCTTGCGTAGCAGAGCGAGGTTTCTCTCCTATTGGTACTTAACAAACACATTCCACGCTACGCATCCTCGCACATCCCTGTTGGAAACGCACCTTCATCATTAAGCAAAAATATGTAGGTACTTAGATAATTTTGTCGAAGACCTTAGAGGCCGATTAAAAACATCCGACAAATGGGTTGGTCCCGGTAAGTTTAACCTGTTAGACTTATTTCCTTACATCCTTACAATATTATATGAACGTTAAATAGCATTTGATGTAACTTTTCTGATGCAAATGCAGTAGGTGATTTTAAAAGAGAATTGAAGTATTTTCTATTATTCCATGAAATAGCAATGAATAAATTAATCAATTTCTAAGATATTACGCTGAGAGAGCGAAAAGTGGAGCGAATTAAAATGCCCGATACTAGTTGAATTACGAGACGTAAGATCGTTGACCTTCCGGAGGCATCGAACTTTGAGAATACAGGAACTATCTACGTTAGCTCTTTACAGTGAATACGTTGCGATGCGAGATTTTATTGTCTCCATAATTTTTATATACGACAACGAATATTACTTTTACTTGAAGAAAGAGGGCTCTTGATGATCTTGAAACACTGAATAGATGCAAACAGCCATACCTGCTCATTGTAACCCATATAAATTCGTATACACATTGTATCCAAATTAATTTAATAGAACAATCATTATCTTTGAAAGCAATTCAACTCGGCAAATCCCTTTGAACGGGCACAGGTCAGGGGATTACAATTGAGATTGGTCAAGTTGTGATTGAGGATTAAGGACGCTTGCAATCTCCGTGCGACACAAATAGATTGACGTTGAATAGGGTACGTTTAGAGGAATTCCACACCACACACAGGTATACGAATCGATATTTCTACGAAGCACATTTCGTATTAGTCATAAGTGATAAGTCATTTATTTATTTGCATTATGGGTACATTTAAGGTGTTATACAGTTATTAGATCAATCCATATATTGCCTTGTATTTAGTAAAATTACATGTATTTAGTCAAATTACAAAAAATTTATTTTAGTTCGTCGCATGGAGATTTTATAGAGCGTGAAAAGGGCTCTTCTTTAAAATCGACAGCATTGACTACTCCATCGGTGTTACATATATGTATATATGTATGTGTATATGCGGTGTTGCATGATATGGTGCATCTGCCTATTGATAGGTTTAAAGGAAAAAAAATGTACAAAATGTAATGTGTCTTGATAACTCAGTTACAGAATAACGATATCGTATTTCCTTTGTATACTTTTAACATTTTTAATGACAAGTAATGCATCACACGAATGCAATTCATGGCGTTTAAAGCTTTACCAAGGATTTGCGGTCGCAAGCAATCTCCGTACGGCACTCCTGAATTTCCGTTTCATAGGATGTCCTATAAAGAATTCTGTATAACGGTTAATGCATTCGTCAGGATTTTAAATCACATAGAACTTAAAAGTTGATTATAACCAAAGACTCCTCATTTAAAATGCTTGCAAGGATGTTATAATTTTGAAGTATTTTAAATATAATAGTGACAATAAATAATTTCATTCTTATTATCTTAAATGTTTGTTAGAAACAAATGATTTCCTTTTGTATTGAAAAATGGCTGTTCTTCCTGTAATCCTAATTTTTGGTAACGCTTAAATTGACAGCTCCTAACAAAAAAGTTTCACTCACTCCATTTGACGATTTTCTGTATAGATACTGAGTGCATTGATAAAATGTGATATATTTATGTATAACTTAGAAGAACATAATCCCATGGCTATTGCGTTTCAGACAGCTGAATGGCGGCACACATTAGTACGTAGATTGTGATTGATTGTTTGGTCGCACGAGTGGGGCGGGGCGATGCCTGAGCTATGGACATGCCTTATCGCGTCGAGTTATTATGAACCTGTGGTATATAGAGCTATAATAAAAAAGAGCTCATTCTCTTTGTCTGGATCACGAAAGGTAAATTTTAGAACCTCGAATCTAGAGGTTGATACGATCACAAAAGATATTGAGGATCAAAAGTATTTAAAGGTCATCATTCTCTCGACATATATACTATGAATACATATTCGACCTGCCCAGTACGCTACTAAGCAAAAAATCTATATACTTTTATACCGCTCTCAAGAATTTCCTCTCAAAATTATATTAGAAATAAGAGCATTGCCCGGCTTCATTTAACCCCGATCAAATTTGACAAGACGGTTCAGAGTTGGTCGTAAAGATTTAATCAATCGCAAATATACTTATAATTACGTAATCATATTGAGATTTTTGGAGCGGTTAGTCGGAATAGCTGCTCGGTCAGCAATGAAGTACCAAGCATGCCTTACGAGCAATTTAGAAACGTTACACATGACATGTACATGGTAGGAAGTATGGTAAAATATTGCTACTCAGTCATACATACATTCTTTGTTTAAAATTCGAACAATACAACGAGAGTATGCAGATACAGAATTATGTCGTTATTAGGATTGATTGGTCGACGCGACTAGCGTGGCGCGTCGGCGTCGCCTCGATGGGTTCTGTGATCATGCCTTATCAATATGAATTTTTATGAATCTATCACATATGTACATACGTATGTGTAGTACTATTAATTTAATTGTTCATTTACTGACAAAATGATTGGTTCAAAACTTGTGCTAATGATCATATACGAACAAGTTTCCTATATTAATGTCTTAGGATAACATCACGGCTTAGGCACAAAGTTCCAGTGTCAGATATCGTGCTTCTTCAAAAATCATAGAAGCGAGTTCATTGGACGTATTCGTGACATGGTTTTCTAAAAGGACGTCTCCAATTTGATTAATTCACGCACGCCTAGATCTACTTCACTCCCGCCTTATAAATGCCTAATGAAATATGTTCTCCCATAGTTTATATGTCTACAGAAATTTGAAAAACTGCAAGTTTTCAATGAAATCAGCATAATTACGACGTTTCTTATTTACGGCACAATTCCCCGTCTTGAATGGCCGTACAAGTGTAACTCGTTACAGTCCTATTGTACGATTGTTTCATTACAGCACAATGCGAGTCAATAAGAACAGAGTAATCTCCGACCTTACTGTAGGATTTTTTACATCCGACCGATTACAGGAGTTTTAATACTACCATGAATATTCATTCAGAGTGCTCACTCTAAGTGCAGCCACCTAAATGACAATATGCTACCAACAGTCACTAATCCAGCGTCAGACCACGCCCAGTGATGTGTCATTATAAATCGTTTAGATTATCGTATCGGTGAAGACGTATTCTGATCGATTGATCTCCTTATCCACTGTATGCTAATGCCTAGTTTCCATTGAAGTAAAAAATAATATTAAAACCAAACATATCCGTTCAAAATATTCTAATTGTGTAAAATAAATGCGGAGTATAATTGAATTTATCTACGGAACATTACGCCGCAAATGTATGTGTAAAGGCGTTGAAGCATACAATTACGCGTTTGAAGCTCCCAAAACAAGCTACAGTCCTGTAAAATGCGCTCCCTGGAAAATTACGCAACCAACTGGGATTTTCACAGAAATGTGCACATTTGCATTCCAAAACGCTCACACATGTTATCGTTTTAACCGCTTTTTAAATAAAATCTGATTTTAAAATGTTGACGTAGTAGGTACCTACATTTTTATTTATTTATTTATTTATTTATTTGCACAATTGTGGTTTACAAAGATCTTTCCTTTATGGTACCGCGCACAATTTACCATAACGATGGCATGCCTTTTATAACAATTTACTTTATTATTTTATCCATATTATATTATAATTTACATAACATTTTGCATTTTATATTACTCAAGCGTGTACCAGCGACGTCAATTTAATCATCTTAAATTTAGAAATTTGTTGTGTTGTGGTCGATTGAAGTAGAAATTGAGATGAAAAATATACAGTGATTTAGAGATTTTCCAAGATCCGTTAAAAAAAGAATGTATTTAAATATATATCATAAAATAATATAAAACACAAGAAATATAAAAAGGATCAACAAAATCCATACAAATTCATAAAGACATTTTTGCGTGCCACAAAGTTTACGTACATTTTTTCCTAGATTTGATTTTTTTAAACGAAAATGATTCCTAATAAGTTGTTTTTTAAATCATAAAGTCATACATAATTCGAACCCACCTTTTTAATCTGTATCGATAAATTCATTAATAATCAAGATGATTGCCAAATACGTACCTACAGCTTGTTATTTCTAAGGTATCTTATCGTCTTGGACTTAGACGTCTAAGTTTATATGAGGTCTGATATTGCTCTTAGTGCGACCTATTTCCACAGCCACACAGAGCAATTTAAAACAAGATGGTATTGCTACATGAACACGGGCTTCTGTTAACCCTTTACATTGAAATGCATTTATAAAAACGATCGTATTAACAAGGCGTTTTTGATTTTGAAAGACATGAATATCAATAAAATTAGCACGCATGACTCGTGTTATTCCAACCTTGAACCCAATTCGTAAATTAAGGACGTTAATGTTATAGTTATCTTCGTTGCTTCATGCAAATTCTAAGATCCACGAAACGAAATCGTTAAGGTTTTAACAAAGCAAAAGAATATTATTACAAAGAGAAAACTTTATACTGTTTACAATACGATAACATTGAATGTGGAAGTTTTAAGAATATTTTATTGTAGGTATGAATTTTATCTGTTTGTGTTATGAAATCCATTGCTTCATTCTTACCAAACTATCTTTAATGATTAGTTTATTTTACTCCAGTAGTTTCCAAACTCGTTTTGTTATAATGTGACTGTTTCCTTATCGTTTCATTATTTCTCAATAAAACATCCTTTAGCAATAAAGGCACTGTTACTTGCTGATTGATCCTAAATGTGCCAAGTCCCTAAAATTTGTTTTTATTCCGGAGTCCAGGCAGGTATTTCCACAGCTTTTACTTATTCAAATCTCTCTTAGCCTTTTTTGTGACTTCTATTGGAAAAAAATTATAGAGCTACTTTTTTTCAGGATAATAGACATGCTAATCTCATTTTATAAACAATAGAGTTTTTAGGATTGTGATTGTTATGTAAATAGCCTTCTATGTTACTCCAAGTTCGTATGATACGGCATTTTATATCGTAATAGTCAGTTTGGCTTTTTTTCATGAGTAAGTCATCACCAGCACTAATAAACGTGGTTTCTCGTAATATCGTCACTTGGAAATCGAAACGTAACGTGCCAAATGTCACCGGAAACTCGACCGGAGCGCGGGCGGCAATTTCCTCGCCCGTCAATAACCTGCGCGATTTATGGAGCCCTGTTTATTTGGCTCTTGTTGCCTTTGCCCTTTCACGTCCGATGGTTGATAAGATTAGTAGAGAGATAAAACGTTTTAGGCGGTTCCCCCCACCCCGGCCCGTTACACGACACTTTCTTTTCATGTCTTATCTTTACCTTTTTACTTTTCATATGCCGAACGTGATCGTACTTTTACATTTATATTAGGTACGCAGATTATATTTAAAAGAAAAGAAAACTTAGAAATCTAATTGAGGTGTAAAATAATGAAATATCCATTTATCATCTCCTTCTTTGAAAACAAAAGGAAGTTAAATACATATAAAGAATATCATGTTTTACAGTAAAATCACCAATTCTTCTCTTGCTTCTCGAGTGTTCTGCACAATGCTAACAAAACATAACGTCTGGCAATTATTTTTAGCTTGCTATCAACACAGAAATTAGGTACGTGTTAAGACATTCTGTTGTGTTTTATTTAATCGGTACAGAATTTGCTGAGAAATAAAAGATAATAAAAGGTTGGAATCATCCGTGGAAGTATTCAACGTCGTGAAAAATGTAATGACATGATCGACGATGACAATCTTAAGCCACGACTTAGAGCGAACAAGAATATCAACAAGTAATTGCCTCATTTGCGCTACAATTCGATAAGGGCTACAAAATGTTCAAATATTATTTATCGTATAATATAACAAAGTGTAAGAGCCTTGACATCAATTTGAGACATGTTTTCATTCTCTCAGAATATTAATGGTCACCCGAGCCCTAACACAACATCAATTCAGATACACTCTTAGCGAAAATCGAATCGCCGCTATTTTTAAATGGGAACCTTTAACTCGCAAACTTTCGATACCGCCCGAGATATTGTTCGTCATGCGAAGATACAATGACCAAAATACTGACGAACGGCTCAAGGTTGAATCGCATTCTATAAAATGGCCGTAACATCGTCGAGTCGTTAAGACGTCCAAAGTTGTCTGAAGATGCCGTACTTACTCTGGCTGGAAGAGGGGTAGCCGCGCGCTGGTCGTCACACTCACTCGGTGTTAGAGCACAATTCACTATCAGTGGGTCAACTGTTAGAAGTGCGACTAGAGGAAAGTAACTGGCGTGTAAAATTAGCGCAGCTTGGGCGCTGAAAGCGACGCGTCGTCGCGTAGCGAGCGGTCGGCGGCGACTAGGGCAGGGCGTCCCGCCGGCGCCTGGCCGCCCGCCCGCCCCGCGCCTTATCACACGAATAAAATTTATTTAATGGATAAATCGGCTCGACGATGGGTATCCATTGAAATTCTCCAGCTTTACGATGCAGTTATTAATAATTGAAACGTGTTTGTCGAGTTCTCGGGGTTGATGAGCGTTAAATAAGTTAATGGCCCGACTGGATCGTTCGGAACACTTAAGCGATAACGGAAAATTTTGTGCGACGTTGTTGATTATGATAGCATCTAGTGCAATAATGTTTATGGCGTTCAATCATAATGTCAATGGACCGAGTTAATGTTAACAAGGGAACAAAAACCTTAACTTATTTATTCGACGAGTGAGCCGGCCTCTACACCTGGTGTCCTAATGGACTTTTAAAGTACAAGAATAATTGGTAAAAATAGTTATCTCAGTAACTTCGCGCATAATAGAATTCTTCTTAAAATATAAAAGTATCTACTACTTAAAAGACGTAAAGGAAAAGTAACATTTATATTCTATTTCATTGCACACATATATGTATAATACTAAACAGTACTGATTAAAGCCTATTTAGATAAATATAAAAACTTAGCCATCTATGTATAGATATAGGTTATGTAACCCAAAAATGCTACTTACACAATGATCATAATTAACGTCAAATCGTTTCTACAATGCGATCATTACAGCGTGCTTGATCTCGCAATGCACGAGTGTGTCATATTTAGTATAAATTTTAAATTTAATTTCATACTTTCATTCGGAATTCACCTGTGTTATCCTTTGAAACGAGCTCGCAACAATTCGTTTGAAATTGCCGGGCATTTTTACAGTTGCTACATTCTTTTTTCATGAATACGAATCTTTCCGGCGAGATACGAGTATATAATTATTATTAAAGTGTTACCAATTGCCGCATTTCCTTCAGTTACAATACCAATTGCACGTTGATGAGTTTCTTTATTTGGAGGGTTAATATGACAAATTGTTATTTATAGTGAATGTGACGGTGAGTGTATAAATGTACTCGTCTCTGCTAGTATAAGATGTTGTCTTCATACGTTTCCCATGGCATCTACGAAAATGCACCGTCGTTATTAATCATCTTATTATTGACTAATATTATTATTACCGTCATGCTATCTCCCTGAACGGGGTAGGCACAAAGCTCCGAGTTCTAAATATCTCTGTTCTTACAAACCTGGCGTGCTTCATCTACATTCATCACTGTCCATAGTCCTTATCAATGTTGAAGATAGATTTCCACAGATGACAGCGGTCACTCATCATCATCATCATCACTCGGTGTACATCACTCAGGAAATGCTTCTTGTGCCACATAAAAAAAATATTTGAAATCGCCATTTTAAACTTTCTCACTTTTAAATACCTGTGAAGAGATGCAAAGTCGCTGGCCATCTTTTACAGAAGTTGTGGGTGGGAAGTTCGCCGCATTTCTGTAAGAATATACATATTTCTAGAAGTTTCCGTGCTTTTGCAGTTTCCAACTGCTAACGACGGAAACAAAGTATAGCTCAAGTTTTGAGTTTAGCTGTTAGTTTCGGATTTGTTCATAAATCTCTAAATAAACCATAATAAAATCTGAATTTTTTGCGATATTTACTCATTGGAAATGAATAATTGAAGATGTACTTTTTTAAACCAGCGTGATTATGTTATTCGAAACGGCATCAAACCACAGGAGTACCTAGGTTGAAAAAAATAAAAACAAAAAAGTGCCTTCACTGCTACTGTGTACGATAAGGGCTATTATATTTATAATTGTAGCGTAAATGTATGTGTTAGTATTTATTAGCAGTATCCTCAACGACGTAGGCGTCCCAAAACCTTTCTAACGCATTCTATTTCTAGCTCTATTCATCCACTCAGGTCCAACTCGTTTGCTTTTTCCCGCATAGTTCCTTTTTCCTTTATGGACATAAAAGAAAATCAGATAAGGCACTCAGTGGTAGATAAGTAACCATTGGCGCCTTTGTAAATTAAAAATGTCTGGTTTAATTCACTCAATGTACGACGACTTAGAATGTCATCAGATATTAAAAACTTGAAGCCCAACCTTGTCGTGACTGCAAAGTAGAAGGAATCTCCAAAGCTAAGCGACTCCGGGGCATGTTGGCCCTTGGATTGGCCTTGATCGGTAACAAATTTTCAGGAGTGTTTCCTACTCTCGGAAAATCCGTTAAGCAATAGGTCTCGGTCAAATTCTGTCTTTAAAACAATGTTCATACCACAACACACCACAAATTTATCAGCTGTCCGATTACCATAACACAGGCATTAATTGCCTAATTTGGGATCAGACAGCCGTGTGTGGAATTGTCCCCAGTTGTTTAGTTATTTATTTATTTATATGCAAGTTTTAACCCTTTCAGGTGTCCAATTAAAGGATGAATATTAACTTTAAGTACACTAAAATCCTTGGTTTTCCTTTATAAACAGTAGTTGTGGGTATAATAATAGGTACTTCTGTGTTTATTTTTCATGGTAATTTAATTTACGATTTAATCAGTTAAAGATGATTAGTATCTACCTACACAGACTTTTGTACCGAAAAGTGCCTTGGCCATGCTTATAATATCAGCAGCAAAATAAATCTTTCCCAAAAATTATGGTTTCATAAAACGAATTTCTTGTAGCTAACAAGAAACCTGACTGTATTACGAGAGACGATTAAATAATGTGTTCTAATTTGAATTTTGGGTAGTAAAAGCTTTTATCTTCTTAGCTCTGTTAACAATTATTTTACAGGTAGGTATTACTTTCAAAAGGTCACACATTAAGCATCGCTGGGCCTTTTTAAATAATCTCCATTCCGATACCATTACGCCAGAAATCATAAAAATTCTTGACATTTCTTAGGCAATTCATTCCTTTATTAAGCTGGAAATATGACATCCTTGACCTTACATTGTCTAACGCAGTACCTCAATCTATCTTTACAACTTTAATTTATGCCCCATTAAACTTAATACCTACGCAATATTTTTGTCACATCTATAAAACAAATTATTTCACGGTTATTTTAACAGGTAGTTGTAGTAAGATACCTATTATTACAAAGCGAAAGATATCTTTGTTATAAAGTATTTAAGCACACAGAGTAGATACCTACGTTAATGGGTATCCACGATGTTGGCTGTACAACGTGAGGATGCTGGCTGAAGTAAAAAAATAAAAGTCCAAAGTCGAAATACAAATGCATACCTAAACAAAAATATTGTTACTACGAGTATGCCAACTGGAATGCCTTACTTCTTATTACTGTTATATCAACAGAGTTGAAAAAACTTCACTGAAGTCACTGCCTATATATGTACATATTTGTCGACATTGAATTATTAAACTTCGCGTAATAGGTCTATAAGTAAATAGGTAAAAGGCTCGGCTTAAAAAAAAATTAAGTTGATGTAAAAAATCCCAAGCACTATCGATAGAATGACGAGGCTCAGAGACAGTCTCGCTATTTTTCAATTTAACGTTATTTAGCGAACTTTCATTCAACGTACGTGACTCGGCGACTTTGGTCGAACTCACGCGGGCTTAGAAACCTTAGTAGACCTTATAGCGCTCACGTTATACGAAGCGTGGGAATAAATGATCGTATGCATGAGGCGCTGAAGCATGAAGAAATTCCGCCGATAAATGTTATCGTTTCATTGAGCGCGTATTAGAAAATTTCTGAAATCGCACCAAAGACGTCTAACAGCATTTTTTTTACGATGACTTTGGAAAGTTTGCCAGAATTTTGTTTGAACTGATATCTTTTTACAATTCAATCACTTTCCACTGATTTTTTTTAATTTTTATTCCAATAACTCTTAAAATACACTCAGAACCTGACAAAAGTAACACTCTATCTAGGCAAGAGTAACGTTACCGTCAATAAAATGAGAGAATACGTTTTCTGACTCATCGCATCAAATTCATCTCAATATCTACGCAATAATCTTTTATTCATGAAAAAATCTTCAAAGCATCGAGTGCTATTTATTAAGTTTTCGTTTTGGGATTATCGCTTAATGGTGTATTTAAATGTAAATATAAATTCCTTTTAAGATTAAAGAATACTATTAAGCAAACATTTATATTGAAATCTACATAAATACATTAATAAATCTATGAATAATTTTTAGAAGAAGCAAATGTCGAGTTATTTAATTTAATAAAATGGAACTGGGTTCTGAAAACAATTACGAATGTTCTGAAAACAAATGGGTTCTGAAAACAAATGCAAATGTGAAATTATTAAGTAGATAGCTACTTAATAATTTCAATTTGTTTGTCTAAGATCGTAGGTAGGTATATCTAGTCAAATTGTTTTTGAAATACGAGTATATTAGGCATAGTTTGTCGGAGTAAATAATTGTCTTACTTATTTACGGCTGTACAATTTCGATCTAAGTAAAGTGTTGTATGGTATCCACT
>DWGJ01002963.1:0-14412 GCA_018246895.1 Aspitha aspitha aspitha | reverse complement strand
GCAGCCCGTGAAACGGCTAGGTCAGAAACGGCATTCATTGACTGTTAGGCGGTACGAAGTTCGCCGGGTCAGCTAGTAAGGTATATTGGGAAAGTATCTGAAATTTAATTTTAATAAAAGACTCACGGTGAAACTATATAAATATTGCAAAATATTTTTTTATATTATTCGCGTTAAAAACCAGTGGCGGATACTTTAAAATCTAAGAATGTGATTTGTTTATTAAAGGTCAGCTGTTCTTCTGTAGTGTTTCGGTAACCGATGTATATTTCTATTGATTGAAAAAACAATCTTGTATAGTACTCTAGCTGTACCCCGCGCGTTGCTACGCCACCAACTAAAATAAATTCATTGGAATGCCAGTGGCGCCATCTGTCGAACATTGGTCGTACCAACACAGAAACCTTCGCGGGATCATACACAACAACTTTGCCAAAGATCATCACATGATCCAATGCATAGCTTACGATTCTATAAAGGACATGCAGACAAACGTCATTTTTATATATTAAGAAGATTTCTAGTTATCTAAGTGCACTTAAACAACTTCAACTTGTCGGCGACGAATGGCACATTTATTTATTTATTTACATCCGCGCAAGTTGGCAGTAAAACATAATTAAGAACATAAGAGCGAGGTTTCACGAACAGTTCCGAAATCGAACTCGTAAGTACCTGTTCTTGATGATACGAAGGCCTTAAGATCAGTCGGGTTTTTTAGGCGTATAAGTCTTTTTTCTCTCTACCTCTAGATATTTCTGTTATTACAAATCTGACTTGCTTCGTCTACATTCGTCACTCATTTCAAATCTAAAAGGTTTACACCGTAAAATCCTTAAATGTTGGTGAAAATAAACATTTTGTCTTTGCAATTGTAATGCTGATCGGCATTTGTGTCGGCTTCGCGAAATGTCGCAATCGCAGTGTCACACTAAATCGAAATAATACACATCGAAATAATAAATTAAAAAAAAAACTAAAATTCAAATATCACTCGCTATAACGGTGAAGGAAAACATCGTGAGGAAACCTGCACGCCTTAGAGATGTTATAAAATGTATAATATTTTCTGAGGTGTGTGAAGTTTACCAATCCGCACTTGGCCAGCGTGTTAGATATAACCTAAATCCCTCTCACTATGAGAGGAGACCCGGTCCAGCAGTGGACCATAAAAAGGGTCGAGTTTTCTTGACTGGCCTCGCGGTCGAGTGGTTAGTGACACTGAGCAAAACCGGAGCTCGTGGCTTCGATTCCCACCCAGGACAAACAATTGTGTGTGCAGCACATTTGTTTGTGGTGTCTGGGCGTAATAAAAATATCTATATAAGTACTATATTGTACGTATATGTATGTTTATCAGCTGTCCGGTCACCATAACACAGGCATTAAATTGCCTACTTTGGGATCAGACAGCCATGTGTGGAATTGTCCTCAGTTATTTATTTATTTTATGACTGTTAAGACTCGTCAAATCCCACGTGCACGTCTGCTTACCAGAATTAGCCTCAGCAGTGCGCACTGTGTGGTCCGCTGTACCAACAGCTGGCCGCTGTCACCTGTCAATCAAGAAGTCGTGTCGTTGCGAACGGAACGCCTCTAGAACGCCTATTTGAATTTGAATTTGAATTTGAATTTGGATCATGTTATTTCATGCATTCACGAACATTCGTTGGGAGGCGAAAATAATTTTAATGTAGATATCGAGACTGCTGAGATTTTAGTTTTACGTTATAAATAATAAATAAATACATAGATAGCTGGAGACATATCCACACATAATGCCTGTGTTGTGGTGACCGGACAGCTGATAAACATATATATATATACATACGATATAGTACTTATATAGATATTTTTATTACGCCCAGACCAGAACAAACAAATGTGTTGCACACACAAATGTTCGTCCCGGGTGGGAATCGGAGCTACGAGCTCCGGTTTTGCAGTCAGGGTCTCTAACCGCTCGACCACGAAGTCAGTCATATCGCTGCTTTTCATGAACACTCACACAACTCAAAATTCACATTTTACACGGTAGCCATTTAAAAATTAATCAAAATAAAACAATATTGCAAAAAATAACCAATTAGAAAACGATATTTTTGCGCGACATTATGCCGCTTTTGCCTGTACGAATGTGAGTCTTACTAAGTATGAAATAAGGAATATTTTGGATATATTTGTGTTATAAACTGGTATTTTCAAAATTTTGAGTTGTGTGAGTATTCATGAAAGGCAGCGATATGTAAAATCAATATTTAATCGTAACATTAATAGCAAACACGATAATTGCGAGTTGACACGAGCGTAAGTGATTTAGAATAACAATATAATACCGATCTCACTTCAGGCGGAAAACAGGACACGGCCGGCCCTCGCCGCTCGCCGCTGGCCGCTGGCCGCTAGCCGAGGGCCGAGGGCCGAGGGCGACACTAGCCATTATGTACGGAAATGTTACCGACAGCTGGACTCTATACATTCACTGATAACGATCTTACGCTACAGTATAAAGCTTTTATTTTAAACTGGTTACGGTTCGAGGCGAACCACATCCTGGCTGAACTCGCGAGGACGCTATAGGCGCGAGGTGGCTCAGTCTGTTCGGGGTATTGATATGATCCTCAAAAGTTGCTAGTTGGGATGTTCTTTACGAACCCTTTTATTGATCCACGACTGGAGACACCTCTTCACATAATTAGAAGGATTAGGGTTTAGGACATCGTCGACCGTTCTGGCCGAGTCGCGATTAGCCGACTTCAGACACTTCACATAACATTATGGAGAAGTATAAAGTGTACAAATCTCGTCGCGATGTTTTTGCGATATTTAATCTGTAGTATTTGGCATTATTTCAACACCGGACCTCTCGAGTGCGACCCCGACACCCGAACCGCCGGCTGTATAAAAAAGAAATCGATAAAACATCACCACTTTGCACTCAGCCTCCATTACACGGGGGTGTCGAATTATTTCACATCCGTCGAAAACACAAGCGGAAGTATAACGTTACTGACACGCCGCCTGGTTAATAATAACACAGAGTCATCGAAGGCTGATGACATATGTACTAGAATACAATAACAATATCATATAGGTATGTAATAGGTACCTTTTAAATAGGTATATTTAAACATTTAGATACAAGCGCTCGTAACCTGACATGCATACTCCTACGCCTATTTTCTACAGGGGTAGGTTGAGACTACGAGTCTCCACCAGCCACGCCTTACCTCTCACTATTCCATCATCCACACTGTCATGGTACAGTCTTGCTACCTGCCCGCACCATCTAAACATACCGTTCTTATAAGTAATAACCGTGTCTTCGTTCACAAAACATCAACTCGCTAACACAGATTGCATGCGTTATTAAGCAATTACCATTGTTAAGTGTCGACACACACTAACATATTTACAAGCATGTACACACGATGTTAATGAAGTAATCTCGTGATAATGTACATAACAATATAATTTGTAGTTATCGCATACAATTACAGTAAATTTTTTGTTGTCATTTATCGGTACAGAACGAGTTTGTGTGATAATTGCGTAAAGCGCGTAAATCATGCGCTAGAGTCGGTAACTTCGGTCGTAAAGTCGCGCTTAAATATACGAGTAGCCGAGTATCGCGCGCTGAATTATACATGCCGCGTTGACTCGTTCAAAACTCAGCGACGTTGTTGAATGACTTTCAAATTCAATCATGTTTGAGTGTAATTTATGTGTTAGATGTCGGTAGGAGCGATGCGATGTGCCGCCGGGAGGCGAGAGCGCACTCGATACTGCTGCCGGGGAGCTGCCGGTCAAGAGTCACGTCTGACCGGGCGGCGTCTGACAGGGGGCGCGCGGTGCACCGACTGGACGAGTAATACGAAAAGCAAATTAGTTTGAATAAAACGCCCTTAAGGACATTACGTTGCGGGCGAAACAGTTGTTTACATAATTATCGTTTCGTATTCGTATCGGTTTAGAATTAATTGGCAATTAGCGTCCGAAACTACACGGCGACGCACGCCCGCGCCCGCGCCTGCGCCGACCCGCAATAACACGAGAATGGAAATTAAGTTACTCAAATTTTTAATAACATCGTGCAAATTATTAGGACCGCTTCACACTATTTTACCGATTTACATATCGAGTAATGTTAGGAAGCTAGACACCAACAGTTCGTCGAAAAAAGATAACGTTATAATGAGAACGCGCCCTTATAGGTCGGACAGCTGTAATGGCAAGCGACGGAGGGCCGTTGGCGTGCGATGTCCCAACGTTCGATGTGTAAGGACCGACCCGCCCGCGCGCGTCCCCCGCAGGCAGTCTAGTGCCAAAGGAAACCTTCAAACTACTCACTTGTATATAAGTACGTACTCGAGCGAAATTGGCGTCTGGCGCTTGCGTCGGGTCGCCTTTATACTTTTATTTATTGAATTTTAGTCTCATTTTGTAAATACTTACGACGTCCATGTGTGCATCCCGCAGCCCTATTATGTAATAAACGTTGAATTAGCGCTAGTAAGCTCGCCCCCGGCGCGGCTCGGGCCGGCTTCACTGTAATGCCCACCTTATATAGAACGGACACGAAATGGGGATATGACAAATATTGCAGACAACAAAACGCGAACCTTATACGTACTTCATAAATAACTACTTCAATAACAATGATCATAATAACAGTATAATGAGACGTAGCGTAACTTAATATAGCATATAGCCGTTCCTCGCCGTTCCTCTACAAAAGTATTATATATGATCTGTGTGGAAATTGTGACACGATGGAGGGGAGTGGAAGAGGAGAAATGTTACTTTAATGGCTACAATGCTAAGCTCGAATGGAGTAGCAAAACAAAACAAACAATGACTGCAGTATGATGTGTTATCTTATCAGTGTCAGTTTCGTACCTGTTTATATCGTAAAGATGTTGGATTACAGTAAATTTAGCGGCGAGCTTTTTCATCATAATAGAAGGACGTGTCATTTTTCAGTGTGCCGCGTCACTTGTAGCGGAGTGCACGTCGCTTACAAGAGCACGCATGTTGATGTATGGATCTGTGGTTACTGACTGACGCTAAACGTTTAACACATCTGCTATGCAACATATATCGGATTCGATTTCTGTTTGCGCCAACATCGGGGCGGTAGAAAAAGATTTGCGTTTTCTTTTCGAGAAATCATCTCAAAGCGTTGTTTATTATTGATTCGGCCCACTTCCAAAACGGCTCGAGGTTATAAACGGATCGCAAACAAGTCAATATTTCAAATCGTCTCAATTTATTTAAGTAGGTCGCTAATCGATCTGCTTTAACGACTAAATCTAGTTTCCAATTAGTCGGACTGTGAGCGTGGCGTCGTTTATAAATCCATCAAAATTATATCAACAGGACAGACGCGCCGCCCGCCGCCCGGGCACCGACTTGCAATAGGTACATATCATCGGTTATACATATACAAAAAAGTTTAAACACTTCGTCTGTTACTCCAGTGAATAGTGATCTTACCCGCCGAACAAGAGGTAGTGGGTTCGATTCCAACTGGAGACAAATCGGTTATTCAAATAAATTGGGTGTTAAGTAGGTTATTGTTGTCTCTGTCTGTTTACGAATCTATATTTGTAGTTCAGCGGCAACCTAACACTGAATTAGACAGTGCTGCCAGGTGTTGTTACTATTTTGCTGATATGCAGCAAGCAAAAATTTATTTAATTGTTCATTTGCATAACGATCCAGAGCACAAGAGGACGTTCAAGGATGCAAGCTGTTAACGCTACGGTTTTTTTTATAATGAAACAAGTAAAACTCCTCCAATAATATTATGGAGACCACTGTCTGAATTGGAAATTGCATGAAAAATGAAACAGACAATTATTACGTATATTTTTCAGTTTTCAATCAATTCCGAGTACCAACAATTTATGGATACGCGAATAAAATTGATGAAAATAAAGAACACAGTATTTTTTTTTGTTTTTTTTTAATTCCATGAGAATCTATAGCTTTTCGAAATATTTTCTGCATTATACAGATTACTTATGTAAGTTAATTGAAGTTAATTTGGCAAGATTTAAGTGTTTCTGTAATATTTCATAGTAATTTTCGGTTTCGCAATAGTATTTAATAAGTTTAAGAGTACAAATGTCAAATTACAATCAGTAGATGCTAAGATACGAGTATATCCGAGTGGTTTATATAGTCGAGCCTCTGCTTCGATCCTCGCGAAGAAGCCTATTCTGACACCGAATACTTAGAAGAAAGAACATAAAAAGGCCATCGCACTCTCTCCTAAAACTAATGATATAGAAGGGCGCCGAGAGTTTTCTCTCTCTCGCTCCACGTCGCGCCAGGGCCCAAGATATACTCGTAAATGTGCAATCTCCGGTACCTAATACGCTTGCGGTTTTGTGTTGGTATTGTCTTAAACTAAGCTCAGTTACGTAACGTGATATGCAACACTACATCGATACATTGTATTTGCTAAAATATGAATTGATCCAAACACTATTGCAATTACTTTTAATTAATCAATATCAATTTTATCTTGGATAATACATAAATATTTAATAACCCATACATGTATTACGTACATAGGTACGTATTTAATTATACAATATGAGGATTAGTATTTTAATGCTTAAACAACTCAAGGTCTTAAAAGCGGTTTAAAAATTTGCGACCAATGTTTGTCTTCTAAAATATCTATCTGCCATTGATTACTGGAGGAGCGTGGCAACGTATGGCTTGTTAAGAACGGGCTTGTTTGCATCAGAATTATAGCACAATGCGATAGTTACAAATGTAGGTCACACGAACACACGAGCAGGATTCGTGGACAACTACCTAATACGTCCCCGAAGCTCTCGAGAGTTATGGCGGCGGCTGGCGGCAGATGGCTCCTTTGATAGTGGAAATAAAGGTTTTTATTGCCGACGTCTTTTACCTACTTCGTGGAATTGAGGTCCTGCTTTACAGTACACGCGGCCTTAGAAATATTGGTCGGAGATTTAAGAATTTTTGATGAACAACAGACCCTTCACACAAATCCCGAAGACCACGAACACAACGGACGAAGGTAAAAAATGTCACAGTTGCAGGCCAGTCGCGGGCCAGTCACGGGCCAGTGCCGAGCCAGTCACGGGTCGGTCACAATAAATAATACCTAGTTGAACTTGGTACCATATTCATAACAGTTTGTTGTGTTTATTAGTTTAACTTCTTATACAAAGTCCTGTAACACGATAGAAGGATGTATGTGAAGTTAATATTATTCTTCTTCAATATCCATGACGCGAGACGTACATTTAGCAGGTCCTGCTGATGTCATCGGCGGCCGGACGTGACGTGGCACGGCGTCGTGCGGGAATTATGTTTAAGGTCATCGGCGACGTACGAGCGCCTCCTGGCGAGCCGGGGCGGGTCGGGACGGGTGGCGTCGCTGTCAACTTCAAATAAAACGTTACAAGTGCGTTCACAATTTACTTTTTATTGTCGTCGAGAAACGCAGGCAGTAGTTAGTCGATGTCAGTTAATTGGTAATTCGAGCGAACAGTCACGCTCGGAGCATCAGCGCGCCGTTCACGGACAAACCGCCTCTACATTACGGAGATAGGGATTATAATGTTATGATGGAGGAGTAATGGTCTCCGCGGCAAATGACGCGGCTCGTCACGACCGAGCGACGGGCGGTACGGGCGGCAACGAAGGTACAGCGCCGCGGCAGGCGGCAGGAAGCGCGCGAACATTTGAATGGCGGGAATAAGAAATACACAAGTACATGTTTCAATGGAAATTACTAAGGGAAATATCGAGTGAGTGTAAATCAGATAGAAGTGGTTGATTTGCTTATTTACAGTTTTTATTTGCAATAAAAGTATCCAAAAAACTTTAAATGCTGCCCACAGTGATTATTCCACGCGAACGAAGTATCGGGGGAAAGCTAGTTTACTATAAAAGCAGCTCTGCTACCCCTTCCATTTCCACCGTCTTTTCTATGATATTTTCAGATAGCAACCGAAACATTTGATACGAACATTTTAAATAAGCAATCCCGACTTATAAAAGAGGGTCGGATGGAGCACGCTGCCGACGGTACGTCGTGGTTCATCAAGCTGGAAGTGTGATTACGAGTTGAGTGTGGACGTGCCCTAACAATGATACGGTCGTGACTGGAGATGGCAGCTTCGTTGCCAGCGGAGCGTGCTTGCCTTTTTGTTGAAATCTCGAAGCTATATTGAGTGATGTAGAAATTTTCTATTCTGCGTTATTCGTTTATTGAGTACTAGTGGACCCCACCACGCGTAGCCGCGGTTCAATCGAATTGTCTTTTGAGTATCGGCGCGTAAATCACATATCTGAATTGGAGATGCAGGGATAATGACTTCAACGATTGTCGTATCTCAATGGGTATCGTTTTCTAGAAAAAGTAAAAAAAAGTAAAATAAAAAAAAACCCTATGTCCGTTTCCTGGTTCTATGCTACTTCTTCACTAATTTTCATCCATATCGGTTCAGCCTTTCTTGAGTTATAAATAGTGTAACTAACAGAACTTTATATATTTATAGATTACCGACGTAGCCTCCACCGTGTAGAGTTAAAGATAATAAATAATTGGTACTTATTACAGTCATAGGTGAAACTAACGAATGATTTATGTCTGCCGGTAGTTGCCATAATACTGGCATTTAGTTGCCTCAGAATCAGCTGTGACACACGACTGTTAGCAGCATTGTTCGAGTTAATATAAATACAGTTAATATCCCTGCTGCTCCTTGCCGGTCACACGTGTGATGATACTTTCATACACTTCAGACTTATAATAACAACTGCCTCACATTACATATAGATGCAGCTGTTGTATTTGTCAAATATCTGTATCCTTGCAGAGTATACATGATGTATTGAATGCAGCTCTCAAAGACGCACCGGCCACGATTAATTAGTAACAGAACCCAATTAGCGCCAGCAGCGATCATTCAGCTGAACGATAGATCGTGCGATAACATCCATGTCTCGGAGCGGCCGCAATCCATTCAATTCCGTTCGCCCGCGTGACTGATGGATCTGTTGATGCTCTGTCAACGATTAATAACTATGTTTAACGCGTAACTACGTACATTACATTACAACATTATTGCTAATCGATGCGGGTGCGAGCGAGACGAACACATTCCAACTATGAAGAAAAAGTTACTGGCCGATGGAAACTTAAAGGGTCTCTGAGACTCTGAATTTGGAAAAAGCACGTCAGCTCTATAAGGATAGAGATGTTCTCTATAAGGATTCTCCGGCCTCGTTAGCGGCCTGTCGTAGTGGTTATGTAATCCATTGTAAGATTAAGAAAATACAGGAACGTAAATTTATATCGACCGGTCCCCACGGGGCTGTAGCAGTCACTTTGCGAGGAACGAAAGATGAAAGTTAATTTTTAATTACTTACTCCTACATATTTAAGCAATACTCTTTCACAAAGTAAAGCTTGATGCTTTTACTTAAGAAATAAACTTTTTATAATTCGCTTTCAGAGAACACAGTCAGCTGAGTGCGAAAATCTTTGCACGATTCGAGTGATTCTGCTACGAGGGTTCATACGATCTAACAATTTACATACCTAGTACTATCATATGTAAAGTCACTGTGATGTCATTAGCTGATTCGAAATACAAATAATTCACAATAAATAAAGACAAAACTGGACCATACTTAACGACAAGTACTAGTAAACAATTCAATTTTTATTCGACTTCTACTTATATAAATATAAAATACGTGCAGTTGGTTTCATGAAAAATTTATGAATTTTTCTATGATAGTTATAAGTTCAAAAGCTCTCGCATCATTTACAATGAAAAAATTGACTCGGGCATTGAATTCGGCACCGTCATTGCGGCGAGTGTGTGTCAATAATGTCGTTGGGTTCAAAATAGACCCATTACCGTCGGGATTGCAGTTAAAAATTGCGTCCGACCGATTCCAACAGTGCGGCCACGTGACGAGGCAACGACGCAACTATTTGTTAAAGTTTGAGATAAACAGCGTCTAGTATGCTAATCGCAGGCATCGTTAATGTTAATGGAGCAGTCTGCATGCGGGGGCGGCGCGGAGATGCCACCTTGCCTCCTCTAAATATACAGCGGTTACACTGATTGCATATAGATAATAAATAAGCAACATCGTATTTATGCCGCTGTCGATTACAGGGAACCGTATGCTTTCTGAATTATCGAGTAACTCGTGTACGAGTCATCGTTAGAATAAGTAGTTGTAACAGCAGAATAGTAGGTAAAGTAATTCATTACTTTACGTAGAAGGGTTCCATCTAGATAGGCGACGCACTGGCAACTCACGTAGGTACCTATATTGGATACCGGTGCGGTCCTTTAGAGATCGCCGAGTCCTCGGAATAACGTCGGGAAAGACCACCGAGGGGATTTTAACGGGTAAAGATCTCACACAACTCGGCGTCACTCTCGAGACGCCGCGGCACCTTTTGAAGCTTTCTCGCGTCGCTAAAAAAAGGTGTATGTACATATGTAGCACTTACCATCGGAAAGGCCGTCTGTTGCGATCTCTGTTTACTATAAAAGCATGTATTGAATTACATTTTAACGGTTCAAATATTTGAACAACATTTACGGAGTGCGGCTAATTGAACGGTTCGATTAAAAGAAGGGTGATTCTAACGAATCCTTTACTCGCTTACGGGGGAGGGAGTCTACAAGGTGGCCGACCTTTGAGAGATCGATGGGGTGTTGATAAGTGATACGCAGTACCCCTCGAGCCTCAACATGTACAAAAAGGTGTAGGAATTTCATAGCAACGGTTACCTACTACCCGTGACTCACAAACATTCATATAAATCATTTTACACTCATACGCAATACGTGTCATCATTGAATATTTGTTCTGAATAATGGAAATCGAACCCACGAACTTCGGAGCTTCGGAACGGTGTTTAGGGTCAATAGCCGTTGAACCAATAGCCCAGTCAAACCGAATATGCTGTTTGTAATTTAAGCATTTAACGTTCGTGGTGTTAAAAACCTCAACGAGCCGTCACAGCCGTCGCCGAGATGTGCGCAAGGGCGTGGATAATTCCGTTTCTTGAACAAATCAAGTGCGCATTCAGCTGCGGTCTCCGTGTGGCTGGGCCGTGTGTGCCACATAGATTTGCTTCGCTCGTCAACGTCGCCATATAAATGGAGTTTAACTTGAATGCCCAGTGCGGCCTAAGGAGACGTGTTCGCGGCGGTACACGCGAGCACCACACTGTTAAAAGTCATAATAAAATTAAACGTACTTACAAGGTTTTGTTCTATTCTAATATTTTTAGAAGATATACAGAAACAGCCATTTATCATATAAGAACTCGTCATATTGTAGCGGTAACATTGAAAGCTCTGTATACTATAAAGTTGCTGTTTTATTTGATTTAATTTATTTCATTTGATTAATTAGTGATTAGTTAAGTTATTCAAAATTCAAGAATAAGAATTGAGAATTGAAACGTAATTTATGTGACTTTCTCAACTGACCAACAGATTAACGTTTCAAATAATATAATAACTTTTGGGGTAAATTAAGATATTAAAATGTAGAACAACTTTCGCCGCCGACTGTACGCCGTCAACTCCCATTGCACTAGTAATTCATGTTTTCTTAATGCGAAAAACATCTGTGGGACGTCCTGCGCGCCCGTCGAGCGACAAGCGACTTTATTGGTTGCAGATAAAGTCGAATATCGCGCGGAGGCCGTGAAGCATGATGGAAGATTACGTCTGCCGGTTGGATATGCAGGCGCGCATTCTCCATACATTTGATACTGTAATATGAAGGCCCTTGTACGTACTCGTACGTATCGAATTCACGAATATGATCAATCTTCTCGCCGGCCGTTCGTCCTGCTTGTGTGTGTGTATGTGTGTATTGTTGTTTAACAACAATTTCTGAACACTCGTCCATTTAAATAAAGCGGATTTATACACATAGTTACAAAAAAAAACCACTGGGCCATCGCTTCATTATCAGTATACAATATGACAGACAGAATATGTCCGACACAGCGGCCAGTTGCCGTCCTGCAGCCGCTTCGTTATGGTCCCGTCCTGTACGGTAGCGTGATGCGCTCCTCCGCGTGACACTCCACATCATCCAGTTCCTCAGCATCATCATCATCATCAGCCAGTTCCTCGCATGACAGTTCCACGCGCGACTTTCTGATCCCAGTATGGTCATTAAATGCCTGTGTTATGTAACCGGACAGGTAACAGACTTTCATATGTACGAGTACACACTCAAAACAAACAAATGGGCTCATCGCAGGAATGTTTTTCCTGGGTGTAAATTAAATTCACAATTTTAGCAGTAGGGGCCAAGTAGCAGGAGTCCAGGCGATGTAGGTATTACTAACATACAATAATTCCCTTTGCAAAGCGTCCGCGCGTCGGCATGCAAGCGATGACAATGTGATGATGAAACTTTAAGGGACTTGAACGTTTAATGAGTTAGTTATGAAGTAGGAGCGGGCGAAGTTGGCTCGTTCAAATTTAAACTGCGGCGCTCTGGAGCGCTGTGAGGGTATGAGGGGGTCCTCTCGAGCGGGCTTCGGTGTGCGGCCTGAGCCTCGTTACTATGCGCCATGTAATAACAGTTCGGAGAGCGGCGATTGGCAATTACGCTAATTGAATACCGGCGCCGTAATCGCCACGATTGCAATTAAGAGCCGGCGTGTGTGAAATTTTTAATCCGATCGCCGCGAGGAGCTGGTTGTGATGTCGGAGACGTACACTAGTATCGGGTGCTTCAATGATAATAGAATCATTACCGTCACCACCGTGCGTACCGCGCCTGCTGAAGATTGAACATATCCAAAAGAATCGCTTCTGGTGCAGACGTCACGGAGCAGAGCCGCCAGCCGCCCTCGATTCGCCCCGACACGTAAAATTTGGGATTATTCATAACAAGAGTGAATCGGCAATGTCCATGTTTGGGATACTTTTCCTGACTGACCGTTTGTCGAATGCGAGCCTACACAATAAAGAAGGAGACTTATAAACGTCTATTTCTTTCAGTTCAGCATCATGTACCAGCCTCGTGTACCGCCTCCCATTCGTCTGAACACCTTCAAAAGCGGAAATGAAATCGAAATCAATTATAGGTTCCGCGATGACGGGTTGTAATTCTAACGTGTGTAATGTAATTCTAATGTGTATTAGATATATCTGTGTAAATTAACCAAATCGATTTGCAATTGCTTTAAAAGTCGAAGCCTCGACGTTTAACAAGTTATCTGTCGAATTCAATAATTGGTAAAAGGGTGGTCTTATTGATGAACTGACGCAGTTCATCGTTAGCTGGTAACGGATGGTACCCTCGTGTCGTCTCCAGTGACGCGGGATGCAGAGTATACAAGCCGCCTGTCGATCCTGACTGTAACTAGATACCTATCTTAGACACATCGTCGAACGCACACGTGTATCGTATATTCCTCGTCAAGATCTCATTGTGTGCTCGTAGAACAAACGATCACGATCATTATGAGTATAAAATCATTTTCTATTTTGCAGTGTTGACATAGAACAGAACCCATTCTCATACTCTTTGTCGTCATTTAGAGATCTTCTTAAAAATAATCATGTTTTCTAATATCTATTAGAAGAATTTGTATGTGATGTATGGAAGAGATAAAATTATTGCCAGCACGATGTTTTGAACATTATACTTATGTAACTAGCTATGCCCGCAGCTTCGCCCTTAGAAATCAATATTTTCCCGTTTTTGCAACATTTGTCCTTGCTGCTCTACTCCTATTAGTCATAGCGTGATGTTATATAGCCTATAGCCATCCTCAATAAATGGACTATTCAACACAATTTTTAATTCGAACCAGTAGTTCCTGAGATTAGCGCGTTCAACCAAATAAACTCTTTAGCTTTATAATATTAGTATAGATAATAATGAAAATATTTGTGACATTTCCACACGCGGCTATCTTTTTCCAAATTAAACATATAAAGGCCTCTATTATAAGAACCGGACAACCGGTTAGTATAGTTACTTTTGTTACACACAGAATAAACGTATGTACGTCACAAATGTTTGTCCCTTGTGGGACTCCAACCAACGACCATCGGTTTTGCAGTCTGACTCTAACCACCGGGCCAACGGCCCCATGTACGAGCCGCGTTCAGACAAAAAGGTACAGTCAGCGAGACAATATTGTAACCGATAAGAAACATGACTACATACAAACACAAAGATGGTGTTGTGACATGAAATCTGAACAATGATGTAAGCGCGACACAAAAACGCAATTGTCGTGCGATCAGTCGATCGAGCGTTGCGCTACCCCCCTCTCCCCCCGTCCCCCCCCCCCCCCCCCCCCCCGGCGCTTTCCTCCTTTGGATTTTTGTCCCCCCTCTAAAC
>DWGJ01002962.1:0-14416 GCA_018246895.1 Aspitha aspitha aspitha | reverse complement strand
AAATCATGAAAATTGGTCTAGCGGATCTCGAGTTATAAGTGTTGTAACAAACCCGACTTTCTTTTATATATATAGATTACTAGAAAAGCTCTTGCATTTGATGGGCACCTTTAGGGGTTTGAAATATATTATAATCCGCACTTGCTAGGACAAGATTACCATCGATTTATAATAATACTGAATACATATTATTGTAATTTCATCAGAATTCAAAATTTATACAAAATTCGTGGTCAATGGATCAACAGGGAAGGGGTACAATTACCGTATTTTACATATCAAAATCAAAGTAAAACTAAAACCATTTCAATATGAGATAAATGAAGGCAAACATCGGTTCTGTGCGTTCTAATACAAATTCCGACTCTATGTAACTGTAATCCTCACATTATACCTTAGCCCATAACATTCATTGCTATCAACCCCTGTCTGATTTTACAGCGAAATTCTCATATAAAATTAGGTAAACGAGCCTTGCTACCTGTTATTCAGCAGTTGAGACGAAGACATAAAAGCTGAACGTAAAAAGTTTTATTTTGTTCGTAACGGAGTGATCACGGCGCGCGGAGAGGGCTGAAGGCCGGTGTATTTACGACGGCCCTCTGCGATGACAATTGTGACATACAACCTCACATAACCTGCTGAAAGCTGGTTTATTTTTCACAGCGAATGTAACAGTTATTCCTGCTTCTCAGCGGTCTGGGATGTTTTGTAGGGTTTTAATAGACGCTCACTTTTTATTGTTGCATTCATCAATAACTATTACATTTTTCTACTGTTAGATATTAGTCTTATGATAAGAATATGTAAATAATTTCCATAACATATTATTTTTCGAGCTTTATATAGAATGAAGTCATTTAATTTTCATTATAAATTAAAATTTGCTTAACATTTTCTATACCAACATATAATACATATTATTTTTAATTAATGTGTAAATGATAAAGTGGTAACCATGAATAAAGAAGATTGATATACTTATAGGGATTTTTCTGTACGGGTTTTCAAAACCTTCAACACCCGTAACCGACTGTGACTCCTTAATTTGAAGATAACGTTTGATACCTAACTTTTTAAATCAATTTCAACTTTGCTAAAAACATATAAACATACATATTTAAAACCGACATGCTCATAAGGTGGCTTTACAAATTAAAAAAACATAACTAAAGTCAATTCTAGTCTCAATAATATCATGTTCCCTAAGAAAACTTCTTTCACGGTCTGTCAAAATAAAAACATATAGGTACAGCTTAATAAAAATTGCTGAATAAATCATTTACTTTACATTAAGAGTCATAGGTATTTAGATAGAAGCGAAAGAAAATAATTGGATTAAAATATGTTTTTGCTCGGCACCATTGAATATTAATAATTTATTTAGATACTTTTTAACTTATTTAGATAAATTATTAATTTGTAAATTATTAATCCACTCTCCTGCCTAAGTTCACGTCTATCCGTTGCTCTATTTTTATGTGAAAAAAGGACAATCAAACACACCCTCATTATTTATGATATTACTACGGATATAATTTAGAATTTCATCACTTCATTAAATCATCTATCGAGTAGCTTCTGGTTATTTCAAATAGTCAACTATTTATAAAACGGACTGTCAAATACATTGTATAGATCGAATGCTTAGTATTCAAATCCACCTCTTTGTACTTGGTAATAAAGTAAAGTACTAGTCAAACAGCCCGGTTCAAAGATACTCTCTGGTTCCTTTGTAGCTCTTGTGGGGCTGTTCCAAGGGGAGAGGTAAAACAGAGGCATGTCAAGTGGAAATTAATATGCATTTCGGGCCCTAGCTGAACGTCTTCGGGATCTTAATAATTAACTCACTAAAGGCCGTACGCTACAAAGGTCTGTTTGACTTTCAAGTGCGATGAATGATTATCGAATTCAGAATCTTAGAATAGTCCATAGTTACGTGTCATGTTTCATTTACTTTAATGTATGATACCTACTTTTAATATATGACAAGTTGATTCCTTTCAACATTTTATTTTGCTCTTATCCCCTGAAAACTACGTAAATCTCTAGAATTTATCATAAAGCATTTTAAATTATTCCATCAATATTATTTTGTCTTATTCACTGTTTTATTAAGTGAAAAATGCAGTTTTTTAGAGATTTAAATGTGATACTAACTATACATACAATAAAGTCGAACACATCTACTTCATTAAGTAGAAACACGGGTATGTATACTGTAATTATTTCATAGAATGCTTTACTTGACACTCATTAATAGATGTGACTCTTGCGATTTATATTAAGGATCTCAACCCGAACTTTACCGTTATGAAACATCAGACAGATTCGGTTGAAATTAACATACATACGTAAAATGTTAGTTCGGAAATGACATATTTAACACATTATGTTGCATTTCATTTCCATAACACAAGGATACGTGTATTAAACGATAAACACGATTATTATTTAAAAATGTAAACAAATGTTGTCGTTCGGTTTTCATTATAATGACATAAAACTATAAAACTTACAAATGACATATATATGTACAACTTAAAAATCTCTAACACTCCTACATTTTGTTTGTAAGTAAAATTATACGTACGTACAAATTACAACAATGACGCGAAAAACTGTTAAACTCAAATTGTATGTACCGCTTTCACAATTACGCGGGTCCTTACGGAGGTAAACTTTGAAGTGGACTACACTTGACGGTTATATCGGTCGGTGATCTCTTTTCCAGCGTACTGAGCCGCAAACTTTCTCAGAGTATTTGAATAGTTTTTAAGTGAAGCTTTGCAAGAAGCGGAGACTATAAGTTTGAAAGGACTTTTGAGACGGAAAACTTGGCCTTTCATTGTTATAAAAATAGAGCAGAAGAATTTTATATCAATAATACGTTCTACTACCGCCTTTCTCAGTTCTTCTCATTCTATCTTTTAATACTTTATGAACTGGACATGTTCAACAAGTTCAGCGATGTTAGATATTATATCCCTACATATACGGTGTTTCTTGGAACGAAAACTGTGATTGTTAACTTAAAATGTCTGATCAGTCAGTCCTGCGTGGTAAATAAGAATAGGACTAAGCGATCGGCGCACAGAGCCATAGCAACTGATTTTCATTTTAGTCCTTTTTTTTCATGTAGTTATGTCGTAGGGTGGGCAATTGGACTGTATTAGATGCTACAGCAAGATAGAGACTGTGTGAATGTAAGAATTAAAATGTTCTAAAAATAATAACAAAAATGTAAATAATAAAAAACAAACAAACGGTGAGAAACTTTAAGATGCAAAATCAAAAAGTAATCAATAAATAACAAGATAAGTCACATCGGTAAGCAAAATAAAAATAATAATGGCAAATAAGAACGTGTATATTATGTATGGTAGTTAAAATGAAACATTCTCGGAAACTTTTTAAAAGTGTTTTAAGTGTCAATGTTTTTCTAAGTTAAATATTAAAGAGGAATGCTATTGCTTTCTGACAAGCTATTTACTAATTAATAAGGCATATCTCCATTATTATTCATTCTGTTTCATCCAGTTCGTAATTTACAGGAATGTACGATAAGTATATAACATCGCTACTATTTACGTCTTAGCTTTCAACATTATATCTGGGTCACAGAGACACCGCTTTTATGTCGTCAAATTGGATACCAATTTTGATTTTTTTTACCCATACAAATTTAAAAGTATTTCTAATTATATTACAATATACCTATGTACAATTATAAGCACTGTTTTTAAATTTCGGTTTCTCGTTTTCTTTTAATACAACTAATTGGATAATAACTTTTTCATTCCACATAATTAATTTATGTTATAATCGTATTATCTTATTGTACATTCTGTTTAATAATAGATAAGAATACTTAAGATGACTACTATAATACGTTTCATGCCTATTTATTATAGAGCTTCGTAATCCGATGTGGTCGAGGTCGATAGGGAAGAGCAAAAATGACTTGCGAAAATATATGGACATAATCTACCAACTGAGATATCGAAATAAGCTATTGACATCAAGATATATTTTAATATACTTCTATTGATATACGTCCATTAGGCACTTGTTACTCAGTAATTGGTCGCTGGGTTTCTGTCATTGTTTGTGAGCAGTCTTTATCTTCTGGACGCATCACGACACTGTCTCTTGAGCGGTCTTTCTGCTTTTATTAGAGACATGATACAAGTAGGTACATTATATAACACACACAATTCTCATTTTATTTCACGTTATTTAAAATCATACAAATGAAAAATTATGTAAGATACGTTTTGCGCAGGTATAGTTTATACGGCAATTCCGCAAGAAATTACTGCAACGTCGTAGACAAAACGACGCTTTGAGTAAAGCTATTTTCTACGTTCTACCTTACGGCAGATTTTTTAGAACTATTGCTAATTCAGTTTGGATGCGTTTAGTAGACACGAATGAGGTTATGGTTTTCCACGGAACGCATTAAAAGTTGAATATAAAATTTCAGTTGATTTATTGATTCTCTTAAATATTTCCAATGGCTTGGCGTCATATTGAAACAATATTTTCAATATGGCGCTACACAAAATGTTTCAGAATACTCATCTATAAGAATCCATTTCTTGAATTACTTATACATATTCACGGGTGTGTGATATATTAAAGATACATATATAAATATATATTAATATGCAACATGTAACAAATTTATATGACTGTTATCATATTGCCTATTTTAGACACAAATCGAAACTAATTACAAATACATACATGAACAAGCACATTTGGATTGTGCGTAACAGTAATGGGTAAAATTTTCTATCTCATTGCGCATGAAAAGCTCTAACTGTGTCACGGTTTTAAGCATGTCTACAATTACATATCATTTAGTATCTAAGTTAAATGTTATTAAAATTTATTTGATATACGTAAAATTCGTATTTTAAATGTGATTTAATAACACTTGTTTAATCTTAGCTATCATTTAATTTTTAAACTTGAAAATTTCGATATTTATTGAATAATATGTAGCTTAACACAGCACGATTAAAAGGATAACAGTAGTGTCAGGTTCGAACGCAGATCCCCGGGGTGGAAGGCTGAATTTTTTAAGCACTAGGCTATGACTGCTCATAACATAGATGTATGCATATGATATTATTAAAGGATTTTAGATAAAATAATTATACAATTATGCAATTGAAATGAAAATTTTACGAGTCGTTCTTCAGTTACTGACGACATTAATATGCAGTTTCACAGTAACTTTGTGGCATCTACGATACATTAGCATATACGATATTTACGATACATAATCTTGTTTCTGATTAAGACTAGGCAGGCATGAATTTATTTCATGAGTTCTCTGCGTACTGGACGGAGAAGAAAATCATTTAAGCTAGGCCGCTGTGAAGGATTATATATGCTCTACTCATACATACGTCAGTTGTTTCAAATGCACAAGCCTGCTACAAGCCTGCAACCTACGAGAATATACCGACGCGTCGAAAAGCTTATCACAGTCTTGCTGAAGCGAAATGAAATGTCGGAAGACTTAATACGCGGCATTTTGATTAAATTGTGTTAGACAAACTTAAAAGAGTTATTCTAAATTTCTTTGGCAAAATATGATGTGCCTGTATGCTATTGCGCATCATGTGCACATAAGCAACCTTCATTAAAACACCATACAGTTGTATATATATCCTACTAATGTTATAAATGTGAAAGTTTGTGAGTATGTATGTATGGATGTTTGTTGCTCTTTTACGCAAATACTACTGAACTGAACCGATTACGATGAAATTTGGTATGAAGGTAGGTGAAGACCCAAAATAACACATAGGCTACTTTTTATCCCGGAGTTTCCGAGGGATCGGGATTGACATGGGAATAAAGAGAATTAGTAGAACTTTATATCCTAAAATTCTCCCGGGGTCGGTATTTAGGCGGGAAAAACTTTGAAACACACTGATTTCCAAGCGAGCGAAGTTGCGGACACATCTAGTATTACATAGATCAAGGAGACGAGAGGGCGGAAATTAAATTCAGGACCGACGGAGATGGAGAAACAGTTTCGGATAGCCGCTTTCGGATCGTATTTAATACTCATAATTGTAACCACTCTTATTTAAGCAAGAATCTACCTTTCTTTATGGCTTATAGGGACGCATCACACAATCATAAGATACCGGCACAGCCACATACTTATCTTTTACGCTGATTCAATGTAAATATATTCAATCAACTAAAAAAACTCGCCAAGCAATATCGATAGGTACCTTAGAGAATACGTTTCATATTGCATAAATACCCAACGGTTGAGTTATATCTATCTACGTTTGACGAAACTAAATTAAATGTACTCTATTTATTTATACAGATCAGCCTCAGATAAGATGTAATATTAAATATTCATTTCCAAATAAAACATATAGCATAATAAAGAGACAATTTATTTTGGTAATTTCATAGAAATGAAACATACTTAATATTTGAAAAAATTAAAACAAAAAACAATCACAATAATTTTAGTAGGATACCGATAATTACAATCAATTAGGTTATGGCAAAAAAGTCGCACTAAAGCTAAAGCTAAAGCTATCGTCGTAGCGATGTGTTACCAAACGAATACGACTACTGGTATTCAATACGATCGGAATGACATGGTTGATACTGATATACTGACATAATACGGCACGGTTCCAATAGCAGCGTTATTAGCACAATAGAAGGTGTTTACAAATGAACGCGTTTGTGCCATTGGTATAATTGCTAGACGGCATCGTAGAATGGTATTGGTCAGATGACTCTATTGCTGTTGATATGTATAGACAGATCTCACCGAGCGAGATCGTTTGCACAAAGCAAATTTCCTTTCTAGAAACTCGTTCCGTAAGCAACCAATTGCGCCCTGTAATCCTAAAGCCCGTCTACAATGGACAAAGAACTTGAATAGATTAAGATTTGTTGTATGTGTGCGTGTGTGAAAGGACTTCTAGACGGATATAGAATTTCACGTACTATTGAAAGTTCATACCACACAACCATAGAGTTTTGGCTTACTTTAACACAGTACTGTTTTAATTTTGATGTTAGAAAACCTATTTAATCCTTGTTGATATAAGGTCTACCCTTAAAGAATTACGAATTATCTTTACCCGCCTGGGGAATAATCGCGTTTTAATACTGCGTAGAACGAAACTTGTAAATTTCATGAATTTAATATTATCCTTTATATTATATTCTTTATCTGCCAAAGTAATTATTTAATATTATGTTTTCTTTACTATTTTATTATATGTAGGTTTGGCTCACTGCCAGCTCCGCCATTTCCATTAGCGTCACTATGAATTCTTTATGTCATATCATATTCACGATTTGAAACGGAGTATGCAAATGCTTATTGTTTAAATTTGTACAATTTATTCTATATTTTAATTATATGAAGATAAAATTTTTTGTGCTATCTAAAAAAAAAAATTCTTAGAAGTTTTCTGATGTCTACTACAATTAGCTGCTTAGATGTTAGATTAAATGTTAATATTGTGTTCACTCCAGGCGCAATTTTTCCAAAAGAACTGTTTGCTTTGTACTTTGTACTTTATACATCTGTAACATAATTTTGCAAAATAAATTATAAAGCCCGTCTGGATAAAGCTATGGGACGTTTAAAAGAAATTAACGCCATTCTCTATTGATAATTGAATTAGTTGTTCTGTTGAAATAATGAGACTAGTTAAATCTTAAATACATCTTGTATAATTTTTTTAAATGTAGTTTGTTCTTTGTTTTACATGATTTTGGTAGGTGGTAGAACTTGTTGGTACATATACGGTTCGCCCAGGGAAGTACCACCGCCACACCTATTTTTGCCGTGAAGCAGTTGTTTCAATATTCTGTATTTCGGTCCCAAGGGTGTGGATGCCGGTCCACTTGTATACCAGAGGCGACCATCTTAGTCCTCAAGAGTAGCGACGCATCTGTGACCCATTTATAATAGGGTAACTAATAACACTTACTAACTGCACCTACTAACACATACTAACTGGGCTAATATCACTAACAGTCCTATTCCTGCAGTCTCGTTACTAAAGAAAACACCTTATTAACACCTTGTATTAACTGAATTCACACTAACAGATCCTACAGCTCTGTTAGCAGTCGGTTACAGATGTCCAGTAGCGGCAGTAGCCACTTGTGACTGCTGCCTGCTCGTTTACTACTCTAGTCTAATAAAAAAAATTCTTGTCGGAACAATAATTTAAGCAAGTGAAGTTAATGTTTCAGCCAAGCAAAGTCAATTTCATAGTATAACAGGAAATGTCCAATATTACAATATTATCCGTTCAATAAGTAATAATTTGTAAAATTTCTTCCCTTCATGTATTTTTCATATAACTCACGGGTATAAGAACGTGTTATGGAATTTTTATTTAAATATATGTGGTATAAGATTATACATCCAAAAGTTAAAAAAATAATATTGTCAACTAAAATATTATTTAATTATAGTACATAGGTCTTCTTAATTAGTCTGTCGCACAGCATGCTACGAGTATAAAACGTTTTAATGTGCAAATCTGCGACCCAGATAAACATTCCCTAAGTAATAGTTTATTTTTCTATGTAAAAAGTAAAGTACAAAAAAAACAAAATACACTAGCCGCTCGCAGTTTATAGCTAAGATGACTTAAACATAACCAGAGCTTATAGTCAAACCATGATATAAAAACATTAAAAAATTCACAGATAGATGTGCTGTATAAAACTACAGCAACATTACCTTCATAGAAAATTTATTTAACCATAATATTTAAAAAAATCATAAATTATTGAGAAACAAATAACACAACGCATCGACCCATGTGAAGCTAATAAAATACAAATAGTGGCAGTAAAATAATCGTAGTTTCAAGTGGAAAAGTATAACATTCTTTATTGGAATATGTATGTTATAGCGTAGATTTAATACAGCTTCTAGAACTTCGAGGATACTTAGTGCTGTCTAATTTCGTCATAATGTTTTTCTGAATCGGAATTGCCACTGACTTGTAATCATAAAAAACAACTAAATTCTTGACATTACGAATGGACATATCTGTATTATCTAAACAGTATTCAGAAACAGTCTTTGTACACAAAGAACTCGAAAAATTTAGCTCTAAAATAAATACAAGTTAGTTTATTCCCTAACTACTCAGAAATAAAATCAACACACTGTCTCTCACATTGTGTCTCCTACATTAGATCTTAGCGAAAATAAACGAAACAGCGAATTGTCTTTTAGTTTACCTGTTTTTTTATACCGCCGATTTTATCCGACTAAATACGTGATCAGACGAGTTACAAAAATAATATTGGTTTTGCTCTAAAATGAAAATGTAAGAGCAACAGTAAAGGACGGCTGTTGTTTGGAAACAAAACGTATTTTATTTTCGTATCCCACGTCCGGTGCTGAAAAGTCTTTGTGACCACAAGTCCTTTGAAAACCTGTTCGAATCCCATAATCGAAAATAGATTTTTTTGTTCATTTTATTTTATATCTGTTTTTTATGTTCACTACAAAATAGTATATCGTCAATTTACATGTATTAGCAAAGAGCCATGTTTACAATTTTAAAAAGTCAAAAGAGACATTATTCTTTAAATGTTTTAATGGTAATATAGCAGTCAGCATCTGTTTTTACGTTGAACATATTTCGGAGGATACGTAGAAGATTGGAGGAACGGCCTCTTCAACAGTTAATTAGTAAATATGTAATGCTTAAAGCTATAAAGCTAGTCATACAGACGATGTCATTTCATTCGGACGCATGTCGATGTTAAAGATGCTTTTAAGTTTTTAACACATTGCAAATATATTTTCGGTAATAAGAAATAGAAATGGTCAAATTCTAACAAAGTTTTTAATTGTATTCTACGAGACTTTCGTAAAATATAAAGTTTGTGGCGCAGATTCCGTAAGGTATTTTTTCAACAGAAAAAATGTCACTTCTCAAGCCGCCACTCCAATTAGCAATTCAAATATTTTCTTTTTTTTCTCAGCGAATTGACTTGAGACCTAAAGCCCATAATGCTGTATTCTAAGCGGATTTACTTTTAACATTTTATATGCCGATTTGCTGGTTAAAGTGTAAGATTTTTTTGAAGCAAGCTAATGAGACAGCAAGAATAAAATGCGCATGATTTCTGAAATCTGCACTGTTATTTTACGGTTATAGAATAATATTTTATTGTGACATATTGTTTGATACCTTAATTAAATTATCGTTTATGCTAATACGAGTATGTAAGGAATTATTTACTCTAAACTATAAAGACTTTTATGCCCATGTCCTGCTATCCTTTAAGTAATACATATACACAACTTACCGTCATTAATTAGTGGTTGATTGTCTGGATCAGGTTTTCCCGCTGGACATAGTGGGAGTGAGGCAGAAGTCGACTGACCACCGCCATCGGCCTCCACCTGTAAGAAAAAAATATTTTTCATTACCATTCCTAAATATTGTGCATATACATATATAAGGAACATAAGTGTTGCCTTAAAAACAAATACTAAACCTGTATACCGCAAACATACCCATGCAATAGTTCTATTCTGATTTAGCTCAATTTTCAATATTAGTTGTAAAATATTTAACTACATATATTTTTTACAAATTTGCCAAATTTCTATCAATTACAAAAACATTGTACATGTTACAAATGACTTTAAAAATATATAATGATTTTAGCATATACTCCTTAACATAACATACTATGTATATAATTACGTACGCACTATGTACGAGTAAGTCAGTATAATATTACGATCACTTGTATAGTCCGTTATCACACCGAATTAACCTAACTGAACTCGGCGGTGTCCAAGATTCGCCATGTGGGGTATAAGGTTAATATATTTATTCGACAATTATAAGTATATTTTGTACTAACAACAACAAAATATTTGCGTAGGTACTAAATTTTTTTCTAAATAAAGTAATTGAGATTTATCGTAATTGTATAAAGATAAGGCTTCACGAAATTTTGTTTTCATATAGTTTGAGGCTCCAGTTTATCTAAAAAAAGAATAAAAGATGGGATGGGATCAATTGTCAAGAAATGAGACAATACTGTTTCATTTTTTAAGTTTTTGTTATAAAAGAGGTACACGTGCGTGAAAGACGGTCAACGTTGAGTGATCATTGAAGCAGCCAACGGATTACAATGTCCAACCTCAATTAGGACCCAAAGCCTGAACAGAATCGTAGATGCGGTTATAACTCAGCCTGCACACGCCAGAGCATATACATAATTGCGAACAACGTTGAATGCCGCCAGAAGTAGTGGGTACAATAGATAATTTACGAAATAATAAAATGGGAAATACCGCCACAAAACTATCCAACACCGCCAGCTTAATTTAATCTGAACTTTTGGTACAACAATATATAGCGAGAGCTCTGCTAATGAATTTCCAATTCCAACTGACTGGTTTTCAATAATATGAAGCGAAGAACAAGATATAAGCGAGTGCCGACCGTTAAACTCGGAGTACATTTAATTTTAGTTAGAGCTTAGCGCATTGTAACATCGTTTCTATTCAAAATCTGTAACAGAAATGCACTCATTACTAACACGTTTACTATGTATTTAAAGGCAGAAATTCAATTTACAGTTAGAGCATATTCAAATTGTTGTGCTTCACATTTGTATTCATTTCGTTGGCTCAAAACAAAAAGTATTCAATCGATTTGTTCCATCATTTGAGTGATACATTATCATTAATCAATATAGGCTATATAACATCACGCTATGACTAATAGGAGTGGAGCAGCAATGAAAAATGTTGCAAAAACGGGAATAATTTATGTAGGTATTTGACACGACAACGTTTGCGGAGTTGGCTAGTAGATAATGCAAAATCAATGCAATTAAATGATAAATACACGTATTGTAAACATTATGTTCTTTATGTAGAGAGTAGTCAATGAACAAGCAGCAGGCTCAAGAGTCCGCTGCCACTCACGGACAACTTTGACCAACCTCTGATAGAACTATAGAATGCGACTGTTTGTGTGAATCATTCCAGTTAGTAGCAAATATTGATAATATTTGTCCAGATAGTATAGTAATTATTAGTTAGTAATAGTGCTATTAGACTATATAATATGTATTTAAACATACAGTAATTAAAGACACCAGTATGATCTACATATTTGACATTGATGTTGTTATCAAGAGCATACGAGAATATTTTGCAACATTAGTCGATTTCTTCTAAGCCTTTGCGGAAAATGCTAGCTAGATATTTCCTTAGAATTTCTAATGCAACTCGTATCGCATCTGCTTATGGTACATTTTTACGGATAAACATATGTATATATTCATGAATTCTTAAAGTTTCAGTTATATTTCGGCCGGATACCTGTGATATGCAAATTTTGTACAAAATTTGCTCTAGCTTTAATATCTATCACAGTAAATCATAACTTATAATGACAAATCAGATATATGAGTAACATGGGAATATTGATAGTATAGAGACGAAGAATTTTCTACTTCGACCAAATAGGTCAGATCCTGGCTGTTGGGGAGTCAAGTGTCTCCGAAACCGGCGCACCCGCAATAAAAACGTGATAAATGTAGAAGAAGCGCCTCAAGTTTGTAAGAATAAAGGTATTTAGCACTCAATACTTTATGTCTATCCCGTGCTCTCGCAGGATAGAAGTCAATGGCTAAACTTTTTTCAATCTTACAATTACATGTAAAGTCCTATTTGTAATAATAGCTGGTGAAAATCTTGATAGAAGAGATATGATCTTATAATTTGCGAGAAGATAACATATGATGTTAAAGTTAATTTATTAACGGAGGTAAGGTTCATTACGAAGCAAGTTTTTACGAGAACATTTCTCATTTGGTAATGACTCATTAGAGGTTAGTTTAAAGTTACAACGATATATATTTTTCAAAAGTTAACTGATTTTATTAGCAGTAATAACTGTTACTGAACAGCACCCTACGATATGTATATCTATCATGAGAAGTGAATGGAAAAAGGTATGCAAGAGTAGGTAACTTCGCAAATATATTAAAACGATTTGAAAACTCGTGGATATGAAATTTATTCAGGCACTTTAATTTAGAACCACAAATATAATGAATAAGGTATTGCGGATGTGAAAATTTCTGTAATAATATTTGATATTGAAGGAATAAAAACGAATTTATAGTTTCAATTACTAAAAAGCGTAAATTTTTTTGTCTGCACTGCTGACTGCTGATGCTGATGCTGCTGATGCAATAATAGTGTACGATGAATCTCGGAGTTATTTTCAAGCATCTAAGCATCCTCGAAATTGCAGTTATACATTACGATTAAAATGTATGTAAAATAAAATATATGTACGTAAATATTGATCCTCATTTTTAATAACGTCGGCTTAGCACAAAAAGCAGTTTAACTAAGGAGATGCAGTGAACGTTAGTAAAATTAAATTTTGTATTAAGTTTACGGTTATAGCATCAATAGTCATATAAGGTTACTATTTTTTAAAGGATGAACTTTTTCTTTTATTTGGTTATATTTTCATCTCATTTAGTGACAGGCCTCCTCTTGCGATAGTTCTCCAACAATCTAAATATTTAGTTGCGTCATGGAGACACGGAGACTATAGTTTTGAGATTTTTTTAGTAGGTATTTTGAGGTAGTTAAAATAAAGTTTCATGGGTATTACTAACTTTAAAACTCGCAATACTGTTGTCATCAAATAATGAACTATAAAGAGTATCCCATAAAAAACAATACTTGTCAAAAAACCAAGTCGCGCAACTTAGTTCTTCTACCGTAAAAAGGTATGAGATCCATGTAATACCAAGTCGGTTATTAATTTATATTCAATCCCTGCTTAAGGGACCTTCTGTTTTAAGTTGTTACCTAACTAGGTAACCTAACAACATCTTATAATGACCATATCAATATTAAAAATCTTTAACATTTTAAATAAATATATTCACTCGGCCATCACATGAAAACACAATTTATGTCACAAGTAATACAGATATAAATTAAATTGTTTAGCGCGATTGCCAAGTCAATATATCGTGTTTATACCATGCCTGCTTGGTTAATAAAAAATCAGGCTTCTAGTTTTATCCCCAACGAAGTTACAGGGGGTCGAAAATGGCCTGAATTGCTTCGGGAAAAGATGGTACGGCCGTGCTGCTCGACTTGGCGGGGGCACTGCCGTGCCCCCAGATTTCTTTTTTTATAAATGAAACAAAGTTTTAACCAACTTGGTGGTTGAAAGAATGTTACGTTACTGGTTTTTTTTTTTATTTTTTTTATTTAGGATGAAGGCTGAGCCCTGCGGCTCGAGGCGCTTCGACCTATTTCAGATCGTTTGTGCCCACTACGTTACTGGTTAGGAAAAAATTTATGGATTAG